>SJYV01024370.1:1883339-2020146 GCA_006410875.1 Neotragus pygmaeus | reverse complement strand
AGCATCTACCCCCCAAAACCAAGTCTGCCTGCTTTACGGTGTTATGTTTTCCACCTACTCTTCTGACATTAACAGGGCGCTATTCCCCCACCACCTTTTGCTGGAAAAGGTTAATTTAGAGCTAGCTTTTAGATAATAAATCTCCTGGGCATAATAGTGTTCCAATCCAAAAACCGCTCTGACGGCTTTCTAGCCTGCCTGCTGGACCTTACAGCTGCGCATGTGATTGTTTGCAGCATCTCGGCCACGAGAGGCACAGGAAGCTCAAAACATCCTAGGAATGCAGGGGCTTCCGAGGAGTCAAGATTATCAGAATAAAACTGATTAAGCGTTTCATTGTTGAGCCAACACTTGCTGCCAAATTTTCATACCTTTTATTTGTTGATATAGTTGGTATATAGAAAAAACAAGTAGCAACATTAGTTCTTTGAGTTAAGTACCTTCTTTGTTATAACCCACTGCGCCTTTGTTCTATAGGGATGTAACTTTAGTGCCTCAAGGGTGATGCAGATTAAAGAAAAACACTTCAGCAGAAACGAGATTAACATTCTTAAGGAAGAGAGCCATAAAGTGTTACCAAGCCTAGTGGCCAGAAGATAATGTGAATCACCTGAGACCTCTTGTAAACAAAAAGATACAGAAAGGGTCAGGACTGCTGCCCCTGCATGACTCTGTATATTCCATTATGTAAAGCTTAGGGTATATAAACACCTCTTAAATAATAAAGTTGGTGGGGTTTTTTGCACAAGCCTGGCCTCCCCCGTGTCCACTCTTTTTCCTGCTCCCTCTCCCTCCCCCTCCTTTTCAGGCTGATCCCTTGGAACGCGGAGGCTCACCGAGTCTACTTACTTCCCCGGGCTTCTGAGACCCTCGCGAGAGGGAGCCCAAGGCGGGGCACCCTCTGCTATTCAAGCAGGCGCCTGTGGCCCAACGTCGACGATGCAAGTTCCTTGTCTGGAACTTCGTTGGTTTTCCACATAAACCAAGTTAATCAGCCTCTTTTCTCCACTCATTTTCATACTATACTATTTTTTCCTGATCTAATCTTATATTTCTAATTAAATAAATCCCTCCTCGCCAACTCCGTCCACCTTTCAAATTACCCTGGATCCACCTGGGCTGGACCCCGGCACTGCACAGGCGGACTCGGGCACTCTGTGGGACCAGAGTGTATCTCTGGTTCTCCCTGGGAGAGGACAGCCCCTCTCCCACTCGGTACTGGATGAATTCCTGGAATGTTTGCTCAAGACGTGCCCCGTTTGAGAAGGTTCTGGGCAGGAACAGCCTAGTGAACAAACACCTGGACTCCATTACCCAGGCCTGTGCTGGTAACAGACTGGCTGATGCTTCCCCAGTGCTTTATGCTCATGGCAATGGGTGCCTCACCGGTAACTCTGAGCAGTTAAGGAAGGTGTCGTTATTCCTGTTTTGCAGATGAGGCAGCCGAGGCTCCAGGAGATTGATGGGTGCCGCGGCCAGCACAGTCAAGGAGCAACCTCCGTAAGGAGGACGCGAAGGAGAACGCCCGCTTAGAAAAAATAAGAAGACAGAAAGATGGGGTTGAGAGGATCAGACCTTATTGTCTGATACCAACTTTATTAGGTGTTCAGTATATATAGGATAACATACGTGACTTATGACATCTACTAGGTTACTTTGATCTAGATAATCATTCACCAGACCTTCACCATTGTGTTCAGAACACAATGCCTAGTTACTTGAAGTGCCATAAGCACCAGTGAGCAGAACATAGCTATCAGACATCTTGGAGACACAAAGTCACACATTCTTCAGGGAGGCGGGACAGAGAGCTTAGGGCAATGCCTAGGGGCTCAGGATATCGCTGAGCAGCTCCCAAAACTTTAACCCTTCACGGGCAGTCCCCCGCAGATGGACTTGCTTAGATCACAGCCTTAATGCACAGGAAAGCCAGGCCCCAGACGCCCCAACCTTCTGAATCCCGGCATCGTGTCCTTGGCATGTTCGGCCGCTTCACTTGTGGGTGGGAAAGGGGGTCCCGGTGTGAGTGTCTGGGGATAGACCCAGACCATCCTGCTCGGCTCCCGGACTTCAGTGCTGGTGGGGCCATTGCAGCGTGGCTGTATTCCTTGACTAGTGGTTTCATTGGCTCCAGGGCCGCGGGGTTGTCCCAGGTTCTGTTGCCTGGTCTTTACTGGCTTGTGTTCTCTCCCTCACATTAGCCTTGACAGTTGTTTTCAATATGGGAAGAAACAAAAAATAAATTGGTACTTATACTGGCCCAGACGGTAAAGAATCTTCCTGCAACGCAGGACACCTGCATTCTATCCCTGGGTTGCAAACATCCCCTGGAAAAGGGACAAGCTACCCACTCCAGTATTCTTGCCTGGAGAATTCCATGGACAGAGGAGCCTGGCGGGCTACAGTCCACAGGGTCGCAAGGAGTTGAACATGACTGAGCGTCAAAACAGGTCAAAACTTCACTAGATATTTTCATGCCCGTAATCCCAGCGCCCTCGGGTCACAGAGGACATGTGGCGAGATGCCGTGGGCCTTGGCTGTGCATTTTCCAGGGAGTTCTGTCCTGCGNAGGAGTTGAACATGACTGAGCGTCAAAACAGGTCAAAACTTCACTAGATATTTTCATGCCCGTAATCCCAGCGCCCTCGGGTCACAGAGGACATGTGGCGAGATGCCGTGGGCCTTGGCTGTGCATTTTCCAGGGAGTTCTGTCCTGCGAGCCTGGGCCCCTGAGTGACGTGTCTGGTCTCCCCTTTCAGAGCCGCCAACTTCAGGAACTTCACCTTCATCCAGCTGAGCGGGGAGTTCTCTCGGGGGAAGGGGCTGGACGTGGGCGCCCGCTCCTGGAAGGGCAGCAACGTGCTGCTCTTCTTCTGTGACGTGGACATCTACTTCACCTCCGAGTTCCTCAACACCTGCAGGCTGAACACGCAGCCAGGTGGGCTCCCCTCCCGGGCACCGTGCTCGGCACAGCTCGCTCTGACCACCAGCTCCCACATCAGCCTTCAGCCCCCTGTGACGGAGACAGGGGAGCCGTCTCATCGATTCCTCCTTTGGTGTCGGGGTGGGGGCCTGTTGGCCCCTGTAGCTCCGGGCTCTCAGTCCCAAAGGCGTGTTCATAACCCCTTTTCTGTTCTCTCCTGGGAGGTCAGCTTCAGGGGACAACCAGGAGCAAGCGGGGTGGGGAGGACATGGGCTGAAACCACAGGGAGGGCGTGCCTGTGGACAGCCCCAGGGCAGGAGGGGCCCCGAGCAGAAAGAACCCATGACCCAAAAACTGTTCTCAAAGCCTGGGACTCGGTGGCAAGGCCAACACTCAACTGCTAGCCACTGGAACGGCGTGTGTTGGTTGTTAAAAAACCTGAATGCTTCTGTGTCAGTGGATAAAGAGCAGCCACCCTGGGCTCCCTGAGTCTGTTCCTGTTGCCTGAGGTCACCCTGGCCGACTGTCCTGAGAGCCAGTAGTTAAAGGGTTAAGATCTGGCAGGGCAGGGGGCATCGAGACCCATTCCCACTGGTGGTGTCCCATGCTGGAGCCACTGGCCATCAGCCCTGGGAGCATCACCCCTGTCCTGGGAAGTCAGGAATCCAAGTCTGTCCATCTGGTCTACCTGCTGCAGTTCTAAGATCTGTGAGGGTCTAGTGAAGAGAAGCTGGAGAAGGCAATGGCATCCCACTCCAGTACTCTTGCCTGGAAACTCCCATGGATGGAGGAGCCTGGTAGGCTGCAGTCCATGGGGTCGCTGAGTCAGACACGACCGAGCGACTTCACTTTCACTTTTCACTTTCATGCATTGGAGAAGGAAATGGCAACCCACTCCTGTGTTCTTGCCTGGAGAATCCCAGGGATGACGGAGCCCAATGGGCTGCTGTCTGTGGGGTCTCACAGAGTCGGACACAACTGAAGCGACTTAGCAGCAGTAGCAGCAGCGAAGAGAAGCAGGGACGCGCATGCAGACGCCAGGGTTGTGTCCGAGGGTTGAATATAAATGATTAAGCCTAATAGCTTTATCTGTCCCTTAAGCGAGTGTTTGTTTTCTGATTTGCAGGGAAGAAGGTGTTTTATCCCGTCCTTTTCAGTCAGTACAATCCTGGCATAATATACGGCCATCACGATGCAATCCCTGCCTTGGAGCAGCAGCTGGTGAGTGCTCCCCTTGGGGCCTGGGTGGGGGGTGCTCTGTTTCATGTCTGTTGTCCCCAGGGGCACCTGGCCACCAGTGGAGGTGAGTGGAAATCTGGGGGTTGCTTCCTTAAGTAATTTGTAAGTTTGGCAGATTTTCTGACCTTTGCTCCAGCACCTCATCCACTAAAAAGTACTTGCAGCATTTAAAAGTGGGAATAGGAGCAGTACCTTACAGAAAGGTAGTTTCATACCTTTATAGCTTTCTTGTGGCATTTTGAAAACCAGTATCATTTGTATTATGGACGAAGCACATTTTCCCTTTATTATTGCAGAGCACTACGAGNACTTGCAGCATTTAAAAGTGGGAATAGGAGCAGTACCTTACAGAAAGGTAGTTTCATACCTTTATAGCTTTCTTCTGGCATTTTGAAAACCAGTATCATTTGTATTATGGACGAAGCACATTTTCCCTTTATTATTGCAGAGCACTACGAGGTAAGAAAGCTGAGATTCAGGCTCCGATTGGACGGGTAGAAGATGGAAGTTAGGAAGAGTGGCTGACACCCCCCCCTCCCCGGGGACACAGTGAGTTAGGGACGCGGGGCCAGGTCACTGCTCCCGCTTACTGTTCCATCAGCATCGGAAGTGTCACCGGCCAGGTGGCTTTCACAGGAGTGTGGGAGGGACTCTGTGCTGAGATCCTGGTGCCCAAGTGATGGGCAGACACAGCACCCAGGTGCTCCTTAAGCTGAGATGTCTTCGTTGGTCCTTTTAGCAGAGAAACCACGTAGGTTTCAGGAAGATGGGTGAAGGCAGCAGAGGGTCCCTGTGCTGCCGGAAGGCTTGCCCCCTGGGGTTGCTGTCACCTGGCTGCCATCGTCTGCAGGGAGCAGGGTGCTTGTCTAAAGCCGATGCCGGCTCAGGCTGCGGGTGGGGGTCACTGCCTTGGGGGCCCTGTCTCTTGTGGAGAGGTAAAGCCGCGCTCTGTTGCCTCTCACGGTGGAGAACAGAAGCCTCCCTGTGCCCCTGAGAAGCGCTGGAGTCCTCGGTGCTTTCCTGCAGTGGGAAAGCAAGCTGATTTCATTGAACACGTATTCTAAGAAATTCTTTTGGAGGGGCGATTCTGTGCTGAAGCTTCCAGATGTAGGAAAACCTGTTGTCTCCCATCCCCTCTCCCCCCTCAGCCTGGGTCCTCTTCCTGTTATTCTCTGGCAGCTGATATATGATGACCTTTTCCAGAAAGTTCCCACTTGGGCTGCTCCAGGCTGGACAAGGGTGATTCTGCACCCCGTCCCAGTTGGAGCCTGCGCATCATCCTCTCTTCCCCCAGGGAAGCTTGAGTATCGCAGCTTCTTTGTCCAACTCTGTGTGCTGTGTGTATATGCAGGAGCTTCGCACATCAACACTGGAAGAGTTCTTCACTCGCCAGGAACCAATGTTTACCTACTTAGGGGTGATAACCGCCCCTGTTGAGACAGAGAACTTTCACATTTCCTTTCCATAGAGTTCTTAGCTTCTCATAGGGCTCCAGTGGGAATCGAATTCCAGGTTTATTTTCTTTCAACCATTCAGAATAAAAGTTCCTCTGAGTTTAAACAATGTACTGCTTTGCATTTGACAAATGGGCTTCATGGTTCAGCTTCAAATCAAGGCCTTACTTGCTTGCAGGGAATTCATTTTATTGAACAGGTTAAAAGTTTCATCCTTCTGCTGCCGTTTCTGCAGGGAAGCCGGAGGATCTGCTCAAACCAGTTTCTTGGATCCTCAGAATGATGAGTGGGCAAGTCAGAAGCAGAACTCAGATTGCTGTGTCCACAGCTCCAAGGCCTCTGAGCTCTCCTGCAACCTTGACCACTCACCTCCTAGTCCACCTGAGACCTTCACTCTTAGACTCAGCCTGGGTCACACAGCCAGCTAGAGCTCAGGTCAATACCGTGATTCACTTACCTAGTGTGGTGGGAGCAGTTTTGCTCGGGATCTAGGTGAGAACAGAAATAGAAGGGAAATGTCAGAGGAGAACATCCAACCCCAGAAGTTAGTTCGGTGGAGAGTGGACATGTGGGTGCAGAGAGGGGCTAAATAAAAGGTCGTGATTGGAGGTGGGCGAATTGGGAAAGACTTCCTGCCAGGAGTCCATTTTGGCTCAGTCTTGAAACATCCGACACATACATATTAATAAATTCTCGAGAGCCTCCGCTGGAACACGTCAGTATCGAGGGGAAGGCAAAGCTCAGATGCAGAACTCGGCTGTGACAGGTGACGGCCACGTCCAGACAAGAGGCAGGCTTTGCCAGCAGCCCTGCTGATGTGACTTGGGTACCAGTTATCACTTCTGGCTGTTGCCTCTGACATTGGATGACATTTGATAACATTTGCCTGCAGACAAAGTCGAGAAACCAAATTTAAGGGGACTTCTTTTGTGTTCGGGTTACTTCTTTCTGTACCTTTGTGTACAGTTAGTAATCAGCATTAAGTGAAATCATGGGATTTCATACTATTGTTTGACCTATTGAGCTAGGTCTTGCTGATGCTTTAGTGTAGAAACAGCCTTCCAAGAAAGGAATAACCCTAATTTAAATAATTGCTAATTTCAGACATCCCCTTTCCTGGTTTGAGCCTTGTCAGTTCCTGCTGAGGCCCTCGGCAAGAAGCTGTCAGAAATCCTCTCTCCTTACGCTCCAGTCTCTCTGTCACCTTAGGCCAGAGATGCGATTCCAAAACAGATTAATTCTATTAAAAAAAAAAATCTTTGAGGACTTTGCTGATGCTCCAGTGGTTAAGATTCTGCGCTTCCAATGCAGGGGACACGGGCTCGATCCCTGGTCAGGGAACTAAAATCCCACAGGCCCTGTGGGGTGCTCCAGATGAAGTGTTCAAAGCCCCGTCTGTGAAGGGAGGAGTTGCCTGTCTTCCAGACGTCAGTCCTCCCACGGGGCCTGGTTTGGGCGCCCTCTGACGTCCCAGAACAGAGCTGAGGAGAGATTTCCTTGCTGGTCCCGGCCACACCTGCACAGCCCTGACCTTTGGGGGTGAACTGCCGTCCACAATCTGACCCTCAGACTGATCACAGAGGAGTTGTCCGCAGACCCTGGCACCCGGGTGTGACCCGCTGCTCTGCCAGGTGGGCAGCCCTGCCTGGGGTCTCCCGAGCTGCCCACCCCACCCCCACCCCCAGGGCCATCTCCTCTCCAGCACGATGCCTGGTGTGCAGGCCTGGCCTCAGCTCTCTCTGCTTAGACCCTTCTCTCTCCTTTCGTCCAAAGAGGACTTTGCCACTGGCCTGAATTTCAGTTTAAACTTCTAAGAACTGATAACTGGGCCTGGGCCATCCTTTTGGTCTGTTTCTGTTTGTTCCACTAGCAGAGAGTTCCATTAACACACGCTGTGTCCGTGGCCTTGGGGCAGCTGGCATTCTCTGCCTGCGTGGTCCTGTGAGAAAGACTGTCCCGCTCACATCACAGGGAGAGCCTTGCTCAGGGGCGGCGCCACTTGTTCAGAAGCCTCCATGCTGGGGCGCAGGGCGGGGACTCCCTGACTGCAGCAGTGGAGGTTGGGGCCTGTTCTCGGTTCCACGTGCTTCCAGGGGGCAGAGGGTCTGACTGCAGGTCACAGCTCCCAGGACTAAGTCCTGATCCAGCACGAAATCCTTCAGAAGAGACTTCATTTTTTTAATGCAGGTAAAAGGAGACTTGTGGAAAACTGAGTTACCGCAAGTCTTGGAGCAGGTGGCAGTTGAGTCCATTCTTAACCCATTCTTTGAAAGCCCTGGCTTGCAAAATACCTTCCTTCTTAAGAAATGGTCTCTGTCACAGCCACGCTGGTGCTGATCGGGGCTCAGGCTTGACTGGCTGAGTGAGTGAGTCATTCCGTCTCCCAGCCCGAGGCCCAGGCACACGCAGTGCAGCCTCAGGGCCCAGACCCCCAGGGGGACCTGTGGCAGGGTAAGGGGCAGCCTGGCCCCGAGACCCGCAGACCAGGGTGTCCGCTGCTCGCTGCGTGATTCCTGGCCCAGGGCAGGCCCTTCCTGGAAGGTGTTTACGGAGCATCCCAGGACGTCAGCGGAGCATCGCGCCAGGCCAGAGGCAGGCCTGCAGACCCCGGGCCTGTGGGGTTTCTGGTGGCGTGAGGCCGGCCAGATGCAGCAGCCTTGGTTCTGGGGAGCCTGTCTCTGACGTAGCAGAAATATTCTGCCTGAGTATTTGTAGTTTGGTTTACCTTCTGACCCAGCGTGCTTCCTGCGTGACTGCAGGGAGCCGCCTTCCTGCATCTGTGGGGAGAGGCCGATCTGTGCTTGGCGTTTGGTCCTGCTCGGAAGGCATCACTCGCGTCGCGTGACCACCATCCCGCGGGGTGTGGCCAGCACGGGCAGAGCCTGCGGGGCTCGGGGCGTGGAGACGGGGCTGGCGGAGGGGCAGGCGGCCTCGCAACGAGCAGGGCGCTGGAAATGGGTGCGATCCCGGCCGGGCGATGCTGCCCTTAAAGGCATCACCGTGGTCTGCGGTCTCCTCCTCCTCTGACGTGGTGGACATCGCCCGTGTGTGCCGCTGTGCCGTGTCCGGGAGCTGGGGGCAGAGGTTCTAAGAAGTCGAGCCATCTGCTCGGAGCCTAGGAAGCGGAAGCCTTTCTGTCTGTGGGCCCAGATCGCACAGTTCTGGGGGGCTCCTCGGTGGACACCCGGGCCTTGGGCCGAGCTCCTCGCGGCTAAGCATTCCCTACCCAAGCTGCGTCTGTCTCCGGCGGCCGGGCGCTCTCCTTCTCCGGCGGAGGATTGAGTGAGGGCCGGCGCCTGTGCACGGTGATCCGGGGGCTGCAGGTCTAGCCATGAAGGAGACCGGAGCCTGGGTTCGCCAGTGGTGGTGGGTGGGTGCGCACGGCAGATAGTAACAGCCCATCAGCTGGAGCAATTCCGGGAGCCAGGGTGTTTCAGGGAAAACGTAAAACGTAAACGTAAAACTCAGCGGAGTCCCCGCGGTGGGCGACCCTGGCCGGGTGGTGTCCGGCGGGTGTCCAGCCTTTGGAGGCCTGTGAGCCTGGCACATTCACGGGGACCCGAGACGGGCGAGGCAGGCAGGAGCAGATCACCCGGGGTCTCTGTGGGCCCCGGAGGCTCCCCACGGGTTTTATTCTGATCGCCTCGGGGCGGAGGGATCTAACCCACTGTGGGGCGTGGATGGGGCCGGGCTGTGGTCTGACACACACTCGAGGCCCCTCGGGCTCTAGCTGAAGGGCGTGCCCTCACCAGCGTGCCCGTCTGGCCCCCGACGCTACCTGCTGAGGGCACCACCAAGTCCATCCCCGCGAAGGGCTCTTCCCACACCGGCTTTCCATGGCCTGCGGGCTTCAGAGCCCGCGTTGAGAAGTGTTTGTGTAGCTCACTCCCCCCCCCAGGTCACCTTCCTCTGTCACACTGTCCCCAGGCGAGGGCCACACCTTGCCGGGCTCTGCGTCCACTCAGCAGGTCCTGGCCGCCCACCTCCGTAATCCCTCCTCCTTCCCCAGCGCTGGCTCTTGTTTTTCCCACTTGGGACTTTCTCTCAAATTCCAGGGAGACCTCTGCCACACTTTCACTGCATTTGTACACCGGCCTTGTCCCCACCACCAGAAAGGACAGGAGCCATCAGCTGCGGGAGAAACAGCGTGCCTGCTACCGCTGGGATGGAACAGAAGCCATTTCTAAAAAGGGACGCGGTGGAGATTTTCCTAGGCTTTTCTGCCTTGTGAAATCTCTCCAGCTGATACTAATAAATTATTATTGTTGCTGGGGGCTTATCCTGCAGCAGACCTATGTTCTGGAGTCGAGCTGGGAGGACACAGGCCCCCTCCGGGCCCTTCTTCTCCTTGGTCTGGTTCATGCCAGGCCGAGTGCCGATGACCTCTGTGTGTGTAGATTGCAGTGGAATAAGGTGGTCTCATTGGTTGCAGAGTAAAGGGAATGTTAGGTCCATCACCGCTTCTGCAGGCCATTAGTTGAGTATAGTCTAACCTGTGGAGTGAATAGAGTGGAGCTTCCCTGATGGCTCAACAGTACAGAATCCGGCTGCAATGCAGGAGTCCCAGGACAAGCATGTTTGATCCTGGGCTTAGAAGATCCCCTGGAGGAGGGCATCGCAGCCCACTCCAGTATTCTTCTGGAGGATCCCATGGACCAGAGGAGCCCGGTGGGCTACGGGGGTCACAAAGAGTTGGACATGATTGAAGCAAGGACGCTTACACCCACGAATAGAGCCCTCAGGAATGTGGGCGCAGTAGAGAATGAGTATTTGGGTGCTGGACTGGACGAGCCCTCAGGGCAACTTGGTTCAACCTCCTGATTAAAGAAGAGGAAATGGGGGTGGGGTGGGGGTGGTGCCCTGCCTGAGGCAACCGTACCGGCCATCAGGCTTCTGGGTCAGGATGTGCCATTTCCAGTTAGCGGGGACCCAGGCCCGGCGTCCCAGGTGGAGACCGCAGGCGGGAGGGGGCCCTCCTGGGGGGCCTCCTTTCCTCCCAGCACCTACGTGAGCTTCCAGAACGAACCCAGAAAAATAACCAGTACGGTCACAAATCTTTTTCCAGGCTTACTGCACCTGCACGTATATAAATAACAAAAAACACCTTTGAAGTCTTGCTGCTCCAGCAAGTATGTTGGAAATGGACTTTTGAAGTGAGACATGCACAGGGCCCGGCCTGGCTTTTTACAGCTGCATCCTCACCCAGAGGGGACCCCCCCGGCAACTACTCAGACTAGATGGTACTAAAGCAGTCCGTGGATGAGTGGACAGAGCGTGTCCCCAGGACCTGGCCTCACCACGTCCTCGTCCTGGACCAGCACTGCTGACTCGGGCTTTCTTTGCATCCGCAGAGCGGGTCCTGTTCGCGCCCTGGGCCAGGATGGCTGAGTTCCAGGTCCTTCTCCTTCTTTCAGATGTCCCCAGCCGAGTGTCGGGTTGGCCACACAAATGGCTTTTCCATGGTGCTGCCCCAAACCGGCCCTCCCCACTGGTCTGTGTGTGTGTGTGCAAGCCTACACCTAGAAACACCCCAGCTAGAGGTGCCAGGAGTCACCGGGTCTGTTGAGGACGGGAAGGTTTGCTGTGCCCAGTCATCCGCGCCCCCGCCAGGGGGTGGCTGTGTCAGCAGCCCTCGTCTGTGTCCAGTCCATCTCCCTCCGTCCAGTGATGGCGCTCTCTCTGCAGGTCATAAAGAAGGAGACTGGATTCTGGAGAGATTTTGGGTTCGGGATGACATGCCAGTACCGGTCCGACTTCATCAACATAGGTGAGCCCAGAGCCCATTCCCTGATGGAGACCGTGCGGGTCCCTAAGAAAGCCGCTCCCCGGGAGGTCGCTGCATAAACGTGGCTCCAAACCAAGTCGCTCAGGGCTTGGCCCTGTGCCCTCTGCACAGAGCGTCCTCCACGGGGAGGGGATCCCCCGGACAGAGGGGCTGGGAGGGTCCCCGTTTCTCTGCTGAGCCTGTGAAAATCCTAGACATCACTTCAGGTCCCCAGTGTGCCATCACTGTCAACATGCACACGTGCACACAGGCACACATATGTATGCCGATGTCTACACGCATGTGCATGCACACATACACACATCTAGAACCCAGAGGAGAAAGGCCCCCCCTGGTTATAGATCGGAGGCCAAGTCTCAGAGAGGCAGAGGGACCTCAGAGCTGGAGAGCCCCGGGGGTCTCCTGTCCCCTGGGAGACAGCACGTCACTCCCCCGGGCAGCACCCACTCTCCAGCCTCTAGAGGGAATGGCGTGGATTGTACACGACCAGGGACGAGTGAACAGGCCAGAGTCGTGATCTTGGGCCCAGGGCCTCAGGTGGTCCCCTGGAGGCCCGTCCTCACGTGGAGACACCCACCTTTGCATCTCCTGGGGAGGTCCCCAGTCTTGCTCTCTCTTCACCGCTTCCCCTCCCGCCCAAGGCCTTGGGCTTCTCCTTGTAGGGTCAGTGAGTCGATCTGAGGAGTTCCAGGAAATTTGGTAGACAGCAGGGACTATAGGACCCTCAAAAAATCACCTAACTAAAAGCCCAAGGGACTTCCTGGAGGTCTAGTGTTTAAGACCCTAAGCTTCCACTGCAGGGGGCGCAGGTTCGATCCCTGGTCAGGGAACTAAGATCCTGCGTGCCACGTGGCACGGCCAGAAAATAGAAAAAAACAAACACCTAATGCCTTGAAGTTAAGTCCTGTAAGAAACAGTAGAACACACAAGGCAAGGGTGTCTGGCGAGTGTACTCAGATTCCCAGCAGGTCGCCACGGGTGTTCTTCGATTTCTCTATAAATGGCCTAAATTATTATGCGTAAGTCTAATTTTCAAAAATGACTTATTTTAAAACTTTTCTGGAGGAAATTTCCATTTTGAGAAACTATTGTTTCCTTGCTCTGTGTGTAAGGAAAAGTGATTCTGCGATGATGTGCGTTTATCGAATTTGGACTTAAGAGAGGCACAGTGGCCGCTGGTGTGACAACCAAGACTGGAATTCGGGCACGACCCAGAATCCTGCGTGTTTCCTCCACTGCCCAGCAGCCCTGCTCACAGGCAGGGGTGTGTCGAGGGACGCCCCTCCCCAGCCCCGCCCAATTCTGTGGCCTGGGGCTTCAGGGGATCGGACTAAATGACACAGCCACTGAGCGCTGATTGACTGTTTCCTATCCGAGGCCAGGAACTCTCGGGAAGCAGGGAACAGCGGCGAGCAGGGGGCCACTGCTTCCTGGTTCCGTCTGGGACGTGGTGGCTTTTAAGTTAATAGGGCGATGTCACCATTCACCAGGGTGCGAAGGAGCCACTGTGATCTGAAGTAAAACTTCAGAACTGTGAGGCCAGTCCTTTGCAAGTGACTTCTCTCACCGGCTTGTGGGGGCCACTCACAGCTTTGGGGACTTCCAGTCCGCCGGAGCGAGGGCGCTTTTGTAGGACATGAAGTTTTCACACCTCCGGGCCCTCCCTGGTCTCTCCTCTGCAGGGGCAGGAGGGAGCCACGTTCGAACAGAGCCCCACGAGTTTCCGTTTAGAGGTTTGGGTTGGGACGTGGGGGGCTCTGCGGGCATCGCTGACCCCCGCGTTGCTATGACGACAGCCCGGCTGCGGCTGCCCAGGCTTCCGGGATTCGGCGAGGCGGGGGGTGCGGTCTCGCCGTCTCCAGGAGCTCGTGCTGGGCCAGGGGGGGGTTCCTGAGTTCTCTGACCCCGGCAGAGGCGCACCAGCCGGTCTCGGGGGGTCGGGGCAGGGAGAGCTCCCCAGGCTGTTTGCTGAGCGCGCTGGTGCGGGGCGGGGCCGGGGCGGAGCCGCGCTCCCTGGCGCGCGTTCAGCCGTGTCTTCTGCCCCGCAGGCGGCTTCGACCTGGACATCAGAGGCTGGGGCGGCGAGGACGTGCACCTCTACCGCAAGTACCTGCACAGCGACCTGGTGGTGGTGCGCGCGCCCGCGCGGGGCCTCTTCCACCTGTGGCACGAGAAACGCTGCGAGGACGCGCTGGCGCCCGAGCAGTACCGGATGTGCATGCAGTCCAAGGCCATGAACGAGGCGTCCCACGGGCAGCTGGGGATGCTGGTGTTCCGGCACGAGATCGAGGCCCACCTCCGCAGACAGAGACACAAGACGGGCAGCAAGAAGTCATGAACGCCCCCTGCAGGGAACCAGGGGTGCGGAGATGCTTTTTTTTTTTTTTTTTTTCCTTTTTTGCAGATGCAGCAAGGAAAAATATTGCCCCCAAAGGGCAAGGAAAGCATTCCACTGGTTAGTAAAACGGACGAGGGGGATTTCTCTCTGCCTGTGTAGCTTATGCAACAGGCATCAAACGCCCCCCACACTTGGCCTGCAGAAGCAGCCCAAACGCACCAAACCGCGGCGACCAGCAGAGACGGCCTCATTGTGAGACTGATGGCGTGGAGGTTGTGGTTGTGTTCACAGCAAAGCGAGTGCTGTTCTGCGCTTATTGAAATATTCATGAAAGAAGGGAAGCTTTGTAAAAAGTTCATTAGGATGGAAGGCCAGCATCATGCCTCCCGGTCTGAGGGGTGATCAGCCCTTCTCTGGGGTCTGGGAGCTGAGATATCAGGATGCTGGCAAGGAGACGATGTGAAATTTTAGAGATACACTCATGGCGATCTTCGTGGATATAGTAAGCAAAACCAAATGGACTAAAAGTGAGAAAACAAAGAAACTCGTAGCTATTGTATCATCTCCCCCAAGGTTAACCACAAGTAACCTGCTTATCTTTTTGGTTGTAGTTTTAACCATCTCTTAATTTTATTTAAAAATGCACTTTTTTTTGCTTATGAGTTATATTCTGCTTATTTAATTACCCATTTGCAAGCCTTATGAAGAGAGCACAAGTTAGCTACATTTTGGTATTTTCTAAGAAGATACTTTTCGCTGCCTTGCTTCAGTTCAGAGCATCAGAGTGTGACCCACAGTCGAGGATGTGGCAGACACTGACCCTGTGGGGACTGGCTGGCAGACGGTCATCGAGGGGAAGGCGTGGCTTGGGGCTGCTGACCACACAGGCACATGGATACTTTATCTGAAGAGTATTTCCGAAGTGGAGCAACTGAACACCGGAGGGAATGGAAAATGTACTTTTTACGTTAACAGAGAAGGAAACTCATTCAGATAAAAGTCAGAAAACACGTTTTTTCCTCAGGGGAACTGGGGACCACTTTCTTACCTGTTGAAATAAACCAAAGCAGGCTGTATGAACCAAACACTCTCTTTTATAAGCAGGGTGCGCTTCCTGGTTTCTGGCTTCCACGAGAAGAAACACAAGAAAACGTCTTTAGTGAAAGGTTACTCCTCCCACCAACGTCCAGTGGGACGGATGATTGTGAGGTTGGCTTTTCCAACCCAGCCAAGCGGCAGTGACTTTGTTTTTTAAATTACGCTGTTCTACTCAATCACCAAGATGCTTCTGAAAATCTCATTTTATTACATTTTACAACTATTAAAAAAATAAATGCAGTTAACATTTAGTGGTTTCTATGTTTATGTGAAAATTATTTACTTATTAGCCAGCACCAGATACAGGAGCTAATTATCTCTCAAGTGCCTTGCCTTCTGTTTGCCCACAATCAACTGACTGTTTAAAAGCTCCAAGAACAGTCAAGCTGTTGGTGGGTACCAAAAACCAAAATGCATTGTACTGATTTGTACTGGTAGTTCATAAAATCCAATTAAAACCCAGGACGTGAATGGAAGGCAGCATTGGACAGCTAATAAAATGTGATTCGTGGGTATGATTTCTTCTTGAAGTCAGAACACCAGGCCTTTAGTTTCTGGAGATGGGTTTCCTGAGTGTTGACCAGCTCCCCTTGGCTCTGCAGCGTTTCCGGGGAGGTCATCCCCTGACCGGGGATGCCCTGGGTACCCAGCATCCCTGACCTCTCCTCCCACGATGACGGGAGCGCCTCTCACCCCGGGGACCCCTAAACATTCTCATGTCACCTCCATGACCCCTTGGGGGCACCGATCTAGCAGGAGGGGAGACCTTGGTGGACAGCCTGGCAGTTAATGCAGTCTGCTTGTTCCTTCAAAACCCTTTCCTCTGTCTGTCTGGGCCCTGCTGGGCCTTGGCTGCTCGGGATTCTCTAGCTGCGGTCTGCGGGGTCTCCCCGCTCGCGGTGCGCGGCTTCTCCTCGTGCTGGCGTCTCCGGCTGCTTGCGCTCCAGCGGTTGCTGCTCCCGGGCTCTGGAGCGCAGGCGCAGTCCTTGCGGCGCTTCGGCTTAGTTGCCCCGTGCCACGTGGGATCTGCACATCAGGAGATGTGTCTCCTGCATCGACGGGCAGATTCTTTACCGCTGAGCCACTGGGAAGCCCTGCTCGTCATTTTTGATTCGAAGTTGAGGAGTGGTTTCCGAGGGCATTCTTATTTCCACACACACAGTGCTCCTGGAGGAGACTCAGGCCTGGGTCTGTCTCCCCAGTGGGTCTCGGGCTTGGTGGGGCCGACCCTGCCCCCGCCAGCCTGTCTTCCTCCAGGTCCAGAGGCTGCTCTTGGGCTGGCAGCGGGAGCGTGAGTGTCTGCCAGTGACCTGAGTATCCCCCAGCGGGGCCTCCAGGCCAAGATCCATGGGTGACCAGCCATTTGTGCAGATGTGAATGGTACAACACAGGTGCCTGCGGCAGATGTTGAGAATTGGATTTTGAAAGACGCTGAGGGTGGATGAAGCGTGTTAGTTGCTCAGTTGTGTCAAACTGTTTGCAACCCCATGGACTGTAGCCTGCCTTCTCTGTCCATGGGATTCTCCATGGGGGTCTCACGTTGCTGGCAGATTCTTTACCATCTGAGCCACCAGGCAAGCCCTGAGAGAAGAGACAGCAAAGTCAAACTATCTATATACATATATACACACACACACATATATATATTCCTCTTTTTAAAGCTTTCCTTGTGGCTCAGCTGGTAAAAAAAAAAAAATCCACCTGCAATTCGGGAGACCTGGGTTTGATGCCTGGGTCGGGAAGATCCCCTGGAGAAGGGAAAGGCTACCCACTCCAGTATTCTGGACTGGAGAATTCCATGGACTCTGTAGTCCATGGGGTCACAAACAATCGGGCACGACTGAGTGACTCTCATTTTCTTTTTAAAGCTTAGTTAGGTAAAGGATTTAATGGAAATGGTATGGACCTAACAGAAGCAGAAGATATTAAGAAGAGATGTCAANTCGTTACCAAGTAATGTGTTTTCACCACCCACACACAAGAGGGCAGCTTTACCACTGAGGCCTCCTGCTGGCTTTTGGTCTCGGGCAGCAGCAGCAGGGCGTCTAAAGCTCCCTGAACAAGGGTGAAGAGGCAGCCAGTGGAGTGGAAACAGAAGTACTAACATCCATGCTAAAGGCTGCCCACGAGCAGAATTCACACCGCAGAGCGTGTAGTCTGTGAGTGGAAGGGAAAGAATGGGCAGTTCTCCCAAAATGCAAGGAAGGGGCTAGAGAGGGGGAAACAGTGAGGAGGAGATTATAAGCGCGGAAGCAAGGGATGGACACCTCAAGCGGGACGCACAGCTCCTCAGGGTGGGGACACGCAACTCAAACGGAAGTGTTTAAAGATACAGTTGTAGAAAACAGGTTCCTGGCCTGCTGCGGTCCACGGGGTCGCAAAGAATCGGACACGACTGAATGACTGAACTGGACTGAACTAGGTTCTGAAAAAAAGCCTTGTGCGGTGCAGTCTGGAAGGAAAACATTTACCACGTTCTTGACAAAATGAAAGCAAAGAGGCCCCTTGGAGACGCCTCTGAGCACCCCATTACATCACTCCGTGTCCTCTCTGTGCACCCCGGGTGCAGAAGCCCTGGGTGCGTGTGTGTGAGGCTGTAACCTGTGTTAGGATGCGTGTGCATGAAGGAAGCTATCTCTGCAGAGGCCACAATTGCAAAAAAGTAGACAAAAATTATTTTTAATCTGTGGCACAGCCCGGTGCCACAGCAGCCGTGAGCCTGTATCACAGGATGGTTGACTCAATGCATTAGCTCAGAAGGGCGTTTGGGGCACAAACGGTCCTGAGTGACCTGCCCAGGGCCTGGTTTCGCTTTCTCTCCCTCCTCTGGATTCTTCTGTCCCCGTGTTTTCCTCTTCTTGGTGAGGTTTGCGCCTACTGACACTTAACTTCATGTCGCTTGGCCTCCTGGCGATGCTGATGGGCAGAGACTCTCCGGTGCACCCTCCCCGGCCTGCTGGCAGTTTGCTGAGGGTGCCGGGGCTGGCAGGGGGAGGGGCAGGGAGAGCGGCGGCAGAGGGTCTGGGGTGGCAGGAGACCCAGGATCTCCTGGGGGAGGGCTGAGTGATGCGTCAGGGAGCAGTATCTGGCACGGTCCCTCCGGGGTGGGTGGTTGCAGGGCCTGGGGAGGCTCCCAGACCAGGAAGCCTTGGCAGGCAGGTGTGGGCGCTGGCTGGGCCGGGGCCACGGGAGGGTGAGACCAGGCCGGCGTGGACATCCTGGCCTTCAGCCACAACCAGGCTCAGACCCTGGCAGATGGAGTCTCACTGCAGAGCTGGGATGAGAATTCAGGCTTCTCCAACCGCACCGAGTTGTAAACAATTGCTGAATTATGTAAAACGTTCCCGCTTAGAATATCAAGTGTTACTCTTGGCCATCGGATCATCAAACACTGGACGGTTTCTTGTTCTGAGTATCAGTAACCAACAGGGTAAGATTATGAACTCAAATCTGCTCCCCCTGCTGATAGCAGGTTCACTCACTCAATCATCCTCTGTTTTCCAAGTCTTCCTCCAGCGGGATGGTGTGGTGAGAAGAGGGTGGCGTACATGTATGTGTGTGTAACGGGATGTCACTCAGTGTGGTGGTGTCTGGATAGGACTTCCTTACTTCCTCCAAAATAATTGTCAGCAGAGGGTGATGCCAACATCTTATCTGTCTTCATAATTACTAGTGACTATAGGATATTTTTCTATTCATTTCAGAACTCTGAGATTTCAGGGCTGGGTAAAATAAATAATGACCTGGTTATCTCACCTTGTTTTGTTAGAAGTGAAAAACTGAGGTTCAGAGAGGTAGAGGGACCTGTCCAAGGTCATACAGCTAATGGTGGGAAGAGATGGGAACAGGAGTTTCTGACCCCCAGCCTTTGTGTGCCTCTGTAGTTCTGTGATGTCATGACTGCGATACTATTAGACATGAAAGCCGAGAGACACGATCTCATAAGACAACTGAGACACGATCTCTCAGACAACAGAAACCACATGGGACATTTTAAGCAACACTTAATAATTGTTTAAAAACTTTCTCATTAAAGCACAAACACCCATGCATTCTCACACACATACATGTACCCCACCCTCTTCTCTGACTATGCTTTACACAGTCAGGGTGTGTTTTGCACAACCAACACCCTCACGGGCAGACCGCTACAGCCCTACACTTCCTTTAGGAGAACAGCTGCCACAGGAGTCAGGCCCGGAGTACCAGTCAGGGCCCCTCTCCTGGGACGATCTCGCTGGGGCTCATCCAGGAGCTGCTGGAGGCTGGGGTGGGCTCAGCGGGGCAGGAGATGCCAGTGCATCTGCCAGAATTGCCAGGGGAGGTTATCTCCCGCTCTCCCTTCGTTAGGAGGCGGGCAGGCTGAACAGTGACCACAGGTACACAGTGCATGTCAGCGTCCGAGAGGACATAATTTGTTTCCTGGGGCTCTCCCGTAATAAGTTACCATAAACTCAGTGGCTTATGAAAAAGGACATTTATTGCATCGTAGTCCTGGAGGCTAGCAGTCTGAAGCTGAGGTGTCCCGGGGCCCTGGGGAGGCGGGGCTCCAGCCACCCTGCGGGCCCCCGTGCCCCTGGGTTTTCAGCTCCTCACTCGCAGCTCTCTGCTGCCTCGTGTGCCTCTGCTTCCAGAGCCCCCTCTCCTTGTCAGGACGCCAGCCGTCGGCCTTGGGCCCACCCTCATCTGGTCTGACCTCAGCCCCAGAGACCCTGTTTTCAAATAAGGTCAGGTTCAGGGGCGGGGGGTGGGGGTGTCTCATCCCAGGACACGTGGTGTCCAGGGCGCTCCCCAAATGCCCTGCTCCGTCTGCCAATGCCAGTCACGCACGGGGCTCCCCCCTTCCTTCTCTGTGGTCCTGGCCGGAGCCCTGCCTGCTCGCCCAGAGCCGGGAAGCCGCCTCACACACGGTCCCTCGGCTCCTGCCCTCGCCCAGGGTACTTCTGTCCACGTGAAGCCCCTCTTCTGACACCTGCAAACTCCTCATTCAGTTCACCCCCTCTCCAGCTCGTTCTCCCTGTGTGTCCCTCACCTGGTAAGTGAGGTGGGGGGGGGTCCGTCGGTTCAGCCCCCAGTGCCACCTGAACCTCACCCGAACAGGAGCCTGAGACCGTCCCGGGAGGCCGCGGGAGAGTCTGGTTTTGAGGTGTCCCTTTATTCCGACCAGCTTCCCAGGTGGCGCTAGTGGTAGAGAACACGCTTGCTGATGCCGAAGATGTAAGAGATGCAGGTTCGATCCCTGGGTCGGGAAGACCCCCTGGAGGAGCGCACGGCAACCCACTCCAGTATTCTCTCCTGGAGAGTCCACATGGACAGAGGAGCCTGGTGGGCTACAGTCCATGGGGTCACAAAGAGTCGGACAGGACCGAAGTGACTTCACTCGTGCTTAATTCCTACAAGGCACCAGTTTCTTGGTTTGTTTCACACGTCATGTTGTGGCCTTCGTTAGGAGCTGTGGAATTGCGGGTTCGTCTCCCTTTATTGCTGGAGCATGTACGGCGTGGAGGAGGTGATTCCCTCTTGGCGTGAAACTCTAGCATGCGTGCAGAGATCTTTATGGAACCCCAAGGGTCCCTTCACTTGCTCGGGGTCGGCTCGCCGTGGCTTCTCACGTGTGTCCACAGCCGCGGGGTCTGCTGGCTGCAGGGCTGTCACTCAAACAGCTCCAGGTAGTCGGGTGGCCCTTGCTGCTGACCGCAGGGGTACAGAAGGAGCTCCTTCCCCAGGGAGGTGATGGGCTCCTCCTGTGAGGGAGACAGCACAGGTCAGGCTGCAGCCCCCGGAGAGCGGCAGGGGCCTCAGCCCAGGCTCCCGCATCTCATTTACAGGACCCTCTCGTAAGAAGCGCTTCCTGCCTTGCTGGAGCACACAGCTTCTGGTCTCCCCTCCCTTCATACTGAGCTTTCTTGGGTTAGGCAACCCCGAAAGAGAGCTTTCTTGTCCACAAGCTGCCCTGTGGTCTCCCTCCTTCCCGGGCTTGTGTTTTCACTTAAGGGTGTTCTCACATGGAGAACAATGTATTTTTAAAAAGAATGTGTGTGTACATTTTTAATGGAATCACTCTGCTGTACACCAGTAATTAGCACAACACTGTAAATCAACTATACTTAAAAAAAAAGTGTTCTCAGATGTGATCGGAGTGCACAGATTTTGCATCGTCTCGTGCAGTCTCTGCCCCAGTGGGTTCTCCCTGAGTATATGAGGAGGGACCAGGTTCAGTGATAAAGGAAGTGCAATTAACAATCCTTGTTATCGGGAAGGTTACCCAACACGGCTCAGTGGTGAAAAGAATTCGCCTGCTAATGCAGGAAGTGGAGGAGATGTGGGTTCGCTCCCTGGGTCAGGAGGATCCCCTGGAAGAAGAAATGTCAACCCACTCCAGGATTCTTGCTGGGAGAATCCCACGGACAGAGGAGCCCGGCGGGCTACACCAGGCTACCCTCTGGTGTCACAGAGAGTCGGACACGATTGAGCACGAGCACTATTATCGGGAGGAGTTACGGAAGCGGGGGGCTGATATCCCGCTGCTCGTCTCGGTTCTCTTCCATGGAACCAGCTTTCACTGTCAGAGCAGCTGCCGGACACCCCTCACCGAGCGAGCGACGCATGCGCGGGGCCGCACCTTGTGGTACTCCACCAGCTCGGCCAGGCTGGCGTGCTGCAGCTGGTCCACGCCCAGGAAGCTGTATGAGTCCAAGGAGGCATCTATGAGGAAGTGCTTGCAGCCGTCCTCGGACTGGTAGGACAGGGTGTAGCCCTTGACCTTCTCGTTGACCCGGATCAGAAAGCTGCCCGGCACGCAGGTGCTCAGAAGCTCGTTCGCTCTGTTTACGGTGAGGATTCCTGCCGGAAAGAAGTGCAGGGGTTTCAGCCACATCATTTCCAAAGCTCCCCTCTGCTAAACACAGCCGTGTGGATAAAGCCAATAACAACCTGAGCAACCCTAAGTCCACACTGGGTTTCCTTGGAGCAGTAGTGTGGTTCGTCATCTGGTATTTGGTACCTGGGATGGGNCCACATCATTTCCAAAGCTCCCCTCTGCTAAACACAGCCGTGTGGATAAAGCCAATAACAACCTGAGCAACCCTAAGTCCACACTGGGTTTCCTTGGAGCAGTAGTGTGGTTCGTCATCTGGTATTTGGTACCTGGGATGGGGTTGCTGCTAAGTCACTTCAGTCATGTCCGACTCTGTGCGACCCCATAGATGGCAGCCCACCAGGCTCCCCCGTCCCTGGGATTCTCCAGGCAAGAACACTGGAGTGGGTTGCCATTTTCTTCTCCAATGGATGAAAGTGAAAAGTGAAAGTGAAGTCGCTCAGTCGTGTCCGACCTCAGAGACCCCATGGACTGCAGCCTTCCAGGCGCGCCTCCATCCATGGGATTTTCCAAACAAGAGTGCTGGAGTGGGGTGCCATTGCCTTCTCCAGGATGGGGTAGGTTCCATAAGCAAATGTGTAGTACAAATGGAGGGCTTCCCAGGGTGGTGCTAGAGATAACCCGCCTGCCAATGCAGGAAGTGTAAGAGACCTCAGCTTGATCCGTGGGTGGGGAAGATTCCCTGGAGGAGGGCATGGCAACCCACTCCAGTATTCTTGCCTGGAGAATCCCCATGGACACAGGAGCCNTTCCCAGGGTGGTGCTAGAGATAACCCGCCTGCCAATGCAGGAAGTGTAAGAGACCTCAGCTTGATCCGTGGGTGGGGAAGATTCCCTGGAGGAGGGCATGGCAACCCACTCCAGTATTCTTGCCTGGAGAATCCCCATGGACACAGGAGCCTGGCGGGCTACAGTCTATAGGGTAGCAAAGAGTTGGGCCCCGCTGAAGCGACTTGCCACGCATGCAGTACAAATGGAAAGCTCGCCCCTCAGAACACATTTCCACGCGCACACCCAGTGACAAGCACGGGCGTCATGTGGCTTCTGAGGGGTAGGACCCTTGATGGTCATCCTGGGAGGGTGAGCTCTCCCAAGTTGACTGATGGGGACCCTGGGGCCTGGGAATGATCCTACGAGATCTGGAGCGGGAGTTCTCACCAGAGCGATGTCTAGAAACGTCTGACACTGGGGCTAGGGGGTGGGAGTGGCTCTAGTCTCCTCCAGTGCATGGAGGCAGGGATGCCGCTAAACCTCCCACCGCGCACAGAACAGCCTCACTCCAGACAGTGATCCGGTGCCAAGGGCTGACAGTGCCGAAGGCGGGCACCCTGGCCAGGCATCAGTGAGTTGGCGACAGTGTCCTCTGCTGTGACTACTCCTAAATGAGGCTTTATTTAAAGGAATGACGCAAGAGACGCAGGCATACGCACGTGTGCATGTGTGCTGTGTTTAGTCGCTCAGTCATGTCTGACTCTTTGTGACCCCATGGACTGTAGCCCGCAGGGTCCTCTGTCCATGGGATTCTCCAGGCAAGAATACTGGAGTGGGCTGCCATGCCCCCCTCCAGGGGATCTTCCCAACCCAGCGATCGAACCCAGATCTCCTGCATTGCGGGTGGATTCTTTACTGTCTGAGCCACCAGGGAAGCCCAGGAGTACTGGAGTGGGTAGCCTATCCCTTCTCCAGCGGATCTTTCCAACCCAGAAGTTGAACCGAGGTCTCCTGCATTGCAGGCGGGTCCTTCACCAGCTGAACTACCAGGGAAGTCCCGTGTGTGTATATGCGTACTATCTATTTGTGTCTTCACAGATACTCAAAAGGATGCCACTCTTCATACATGCATATACACACACGTGTTACGCTACACACGCATAGTTTGGATGCCTCATGAATTCACAGGAATTCAAGACCAGCCTTCCCCCCTATTAGTCCACACTGATTGCTCAGGTCTGACGTGTACTCCTAGTTCCCCTTCTTGCTCCTCCTCATCTGTAATTCTTCAGGTGAGCCCACGACATGATAAGACAGAGAGGAAGCACACAGACACGTGCTGGCTGGCTGGTGAGCTGCTCCGAGCTCCGGCCAGGGAACAGCGTTTCCCGTGTCAGCAGACGGAACCTCCTGCCTCTTCCATGCTGACACTCGGTATTACGATTAGGGAGAAACCCAAAAGGCCTCCTGGTGAAAAGGCAATGGATTATCACAGCTCTTTAGTCTGACAAGACTAAAGTTAGTAAAGTTAATTGAGAATTAAACCTAAGGATCCAGAGTAAAACGTCAAATGAAACCACTTGTGTTCTTGTCTGTAAGTAGACCTTTGAGAAGGGAGGATTAGAGATCATCCGCTCCCCGGGCCCTGTCTCCCCGCAGGACCCGAACCCGCACGTCTGGGTGTGGGGGCTCAGCCCCAGGGCGATGCAGGGCAATGACAGGGCCTGTGGCGGCCGCTCCTCTGGCGTCCCGGCTCTGCCAGGACCCCGTCCCACAGGCCGCTGAGTCCAGTCGCCTTCCTGCCCTTTCCTAACGAGACTGAGGTGTTGGACACAGCAGGTGCTGTGACTCAGGAGCCCCTGGGGTTGCTGCCGGGTGTCCGCATCAGCCGCCCAACTGATGCCCGGGTGAACGTCCCCGCGGCGACTGCTCCTTCCTGCTCGTTTCACCTACAAACCCAGTCCCACTGGGGGAATTGGAGGCTGAACCCAGGCCACCGGTGACCAGCCCGCCCAGGGCCTGCAGGGGCTGCGGTGTGAGGACTCTGGGTCTGACGCTCTCTGAAACTAGGGGGATTGCTCAGTGACTTCATCCTGAAAGATTTCTCTTCCCCTCCCTGACAGGCTGACTCTGAAATTCCAAGTGACTTCAACAGACCATATGGATGTTGTCATTTATAGTATCTGGATTTCAGCATGATGGAGTCCGATTCCTAGAACAAAAGCCATTCTGGAAGATTATGACCAGAAAGAGANCCACCAGGGGGGAGTGTCCAGCCTGCTCTGACGGTGACCAGAAATCCAGGACACGGGCACGTGACAATGAAGAGCGTGGCAGCAGAAGCATGGATTTAACATCCGTGTAAAATATCCCAAGTGAACCCCCCGGCAGAGCTGCTGTCCTTAGTGGGACCCGCCCGCCCCCCTCTGTCTCGCCTCTCAGGCCCCTCCGAGAGCCCCCGGGGCATCAGTAACAGGAAGCGCAGGGCTCCCAGTACAGGCAGGCAGTGACCCCCGTGGCCGGCAGGGTCAGGGCGAGGACCCCCCGGCAGCATCTGAAAAACCCAAGGGAGGGCTGTGAGGTTCATGAACTCCTCTCAACAGTCGTGGAAAAAGATACTAAGAGTTTTGCAGCAAGTTTGCTGCACGGGGTAATGTCTGAAAAAAGTCAGGGTCTCCCAGACAATTGTGTTGTATTTGCTGCAGAGAAGCCAGCGCTTCTCAAATCTGTAGGAGTACTCTAGCTCTCATACCTTTATCTTCATCTTCAGTTAGTTCCCAACTGAGCTAAGACTAACAGGCACAGCGGAGCGCTGCGGAGAGTAACGCGGACAAAGCGCTCTGAGGCCACAGGGCAGATGAAGCTGCGGTGCTGAGCGGAGGTGAGTCCTTGGGCTTGTGGCTCAGGCTCTGCTGGGCCCTCCCAAGGTCAAAGCCTCCCGTGCCCTTCTCTGTCACACACAGGCACCCAGATCCTCCTGCTGCCAGCCACAGCCTCTCCCACTCCAAGAGGGAGACGAATCACAGGTGTAAGGGAGCAGGGTGGATACATTAGGCTGACTTTGGAAAGTCACGCCCATCAGTCATTTGTGTGTAAGTCAAGACAAAGCTTGAAAATCCCTTTGTGAGAGACGGGCAGAATTTTGATAGCCCCACAAATAAGAAATCTCCAAAGCCTCAGGAAAACGGCTGGAGGACAGATCATCGCTTAAGAGTGCCAGTGTCCAGGTTCATTAAGGTTTTAGCCTGAAAGAAATCTTGGGAGACTTCTGTGAGACTTTCTCAATGCAACCCCTCCAGGTATACCCAGTCAGCCCTGGAGGAGTGTGCTGACGGAGCCTGGATTGCACACTGCGGAGTAACTGGAAGAGCAAGACGGACTCCATGTTGCATCCGTTTCTTTTTTCTATCTAACTTTTGTGCCCTGTGGCCTGTGCTGAGTCATGCTGGGCTCTGCACGTTTTCTAGAAAGAATGTTACCCATAGCCTGAAATATACAGGAAGCCCATTCTCAAGCCTCTGACCTTTTAAGGGTATAACTCTTTTACATTCACACAGAGATAAAAAGTTGCAGAACAGAGAATAACTTTTGTCTCTTTGGAGGTTTACAGGAACATTATGACCTGACCTACAGAGACAGCTGCGAGAAGATTCCAACACCAAGAAAGTCCGCATCAGCCAACCATACCTCCCTTCCCTTTTAGTATAAAAGAAGCCTGAATTCTTACTCGGGGAAGATGCTTCTATGGGATATTTGTCCACCATCTTCTTGATCTTCTGGCTTTCCAAATAAAGTCACTGTTCCATGTCCCATCACTTCATCTCTTAATGTACCGGCCTATCGTGCGGCGAGCAGTGAGACTGGACTCAGGAACACTGGGAGGACAAAGACACAGGACTCTTCCTGGACGCTTCTCTCTAGGGAACCTAGGTTTGAGAGAGTAATTGCCTCCACAGAAATGGATACAATTTACTCCCCTTGGAGAATGAACATTTGAAGGGTGTATCAAAAATGGAGGGCCTTCCAGGGTAACTCAGCTGGTAAAGAATCCACCTGCAAAGCAGGAGACCTTGGTTCAATTCCTGGGTCAGGAGGTTCCCCTGGAGAAGGGATAGGCTACCCACCCTAGTATTCTCGGGCTTCCCTGGTGGCTGAGATGGTAAGGAATCTGCCTGCAATGCAGGAGACCTGGGTTCGATCTCTGGGTGGGGAAGATCCCCTGGAGAAGGGCATGGCTACCCGCTCCAGTACTCTTGCCTGAAGAATCCCCATGGACAGAGGAGCCTGGCGGACTACAGTCCATAGGATCACAAAGAGTCGGACATGACTGAGCTGTGCTGTACAGGAAGAATGGAAGTAATCAAAATAGCTGTGGTATGAACTGTGTTGGTATCCTGTAGATGTTAAAGGGATTTACTTTTTAAGTAGCTTAAAATACAAAGGTTTTTTAAAATGTAAAGCATTTGGAGGGCAGGTTTGATCATATGCCACAACAGCAAAGACGTTCAAAAGAAATAAATCAGGTGGAAATATTTAATCAACCGTCTAATCACTTCCATATTTGGATAAGGAAGTGTAAATTACCTTTCAGAGGAATAATGATCAACTATTGATGCATAAAGCAAACGTGTGAATTCTCTAACAACAACAGAACCAATTAGAGATCTCCTGAATCAGAAATCTGTTTGTGCATTTCCTTCCATCTTTTTCCCGTCTTCCAGCTCGCAGCCTCTGCTTGCTCCTAAGCTCCCGACACTGCTGCATGTCTCACAGAAGTAGGAAAATGCGGATGGACAGAGTGAAGAAATGGGTCTGTGGGGCGATGGATGGACCTTCCCACTTCAGTTTTACTTATTCCCCAGCCCTTTTCTTCAAGAAGTGAGTACAGTTAATTATATACCTACCTACTTTGGGGACCCATAGCGTGAGACAGGATGGGTGCAATGACTGTGATCAGCGGGGTGTTAGGTTAGCCAAGAGGGCTTCTTGACACTTATGGCCAACTGCACCAACAGCCCAGACCAGAAGGTGCTTAACGGGGTGGCTACTCGGGAGAGCGAAATGGATAAAAACACGGATCGTATTTGACGATCAAGACAGTCTTGAACACTCACGCGTGAGAGGAGGTAAGGGGTGAGGACAGAGAGAGAAGAAGACAATCCTCCTTGAGGAAACAAAACCAAGCAGACTACAATACTCAGATTATAAACCTATAAAAGAGGCAGCACTGTTCAGCAACCCCGGGACACACTGCCGTCTCTCCACACCCTCCCTGCTGACCGCACACACAGTTGTCACTGCCTGGGATGACTGCAGGCAACTCCATTCCCTGTTTGTGGGGTGGTCTCCTTTGGTCCTTCCAGATTACTGCTGCCTCTGGGGTGACCTCCTGGGCTCTGGACTTATCAAGGACAAGTGAAGTCGCTTAGTCGTGTCCAACTCTTTGCGACCCCGTGGACTGTAGCTTACCAGGCTCCTCTGTCCATGGGATTTTCCAGGCAAGGGTACTGGAGTGGGCTGCCATTTCCTTCTCCAGAGGATCTTCCCAACCCAGGGATCGAACCCGGGTCTCCCCCATTGCAGGCAGACGCTTTATCGTCTGAGCCACCAGGGAAGCTATTATCAAGGACAGGCCCTAAGTAAGTAATTGAGGAAAATAATTAAGATCTATGTTATTGAAGTGCTGCCTCATTCTTGTACGTGATGCTGTGCTGAAGACGTGAAGGCTGATGAGGAGAAGGGCAGAGGGGACCGGAGGGGTTAGCTTTCTCTCAGGCTAATCAGTTACAACAGAAACGCTGTAGCAGGACCACAGCCTTCTCAGATGTCGGCTGACTGACTTACGAAACAACGCTGTGGTGTAGACACTATCATTACCTCCATTCACAGAGGAGAAAACACCACTCAAGCCCAGTGATCCACCTCGGGAGTCTGGTACTAAGCCTGCATCACACTACCTTTCCAAGCTGTGTGTCTATTAGTTGCTCAGTCACGTCCAACTCTTTGTGACCCCATAGGCTGCACCCTGCCAGGCTCCTCTGTCCATGGGATTCTCCAGGCGAGAATACTGGAGTGGGTTGCCATGTCCTTCTTCCGGGGATCTTCCCGACTCAGGGGTCAAACCCTGGTCTCCTGCATTGCAGGCAGATTCTTTACCGTCTGAGCCACCAGGGAAGCCACCTTTCCAAGCTAGGAGCTAAGGAAACTCTGTGCTGCCTTGGGGCATTGAATTGATCAGAAAGAATGGTCAAATGATTACAGGGAATAACAGAAGAAGACACTCACCTGTCTAGGAACCCTGAAAAGCTAAACTGATGACAAATCGACGCAAATTAAAATAAGGTCGTTCCACTGGTAAGATTAAGCTGGTGGGAGTATAACTTTGTTTAATCACTTTGGAGGACATCTGGCAACACATAAAGAGGTTCATATCCTATCTCCCAGCAATTTCACTTCTAAATACACACCCTGAAGAAATGATCACAAATGTGTTCAAGGAGGCATGTTCAGGGTGAATACCACATCATTTTCCATAACAGCAAAAACATTGTACCAAATGTAGGAGAAGAGATGAATGAGGAATGACACACGTGTGTATGTGTGTGTAATAAAATATGTATCATCAAACACAAAAGATTACATGTTTTATAGTATGTGTATTATAAATATATAAATAACATATATCATAAAATACTGCACTACCATGAGTGATTAGTCTATCTTTATAAACAAGGAAAAACCCACTTAACATAATATTGAGAGAAAATGCATGTTTCAGAAGAATGTCTACAACACGATACCATATGTTAAATGTTAAACACATTGTTCTGTTTTATAAAAACATGCATACCCGTGTTTTATATTTTTAAAATATATTCTCCTGAAGTACCCACACATGTATACATGTAATAAAATTTAAATATGGATGGGAAAGACAGCTTCAGAAGAGTGGTTCATCCCTTGGGAAGAGGAACCAGCATCAAAACGGAGCAAAAAAGGAGGCTTATTCTGTCTTTCAGGGTTTATTTCCTAGTAAAAATAGATTCAAAGTAAATACAGCTTTTAACACTTGCTGTACCTGGAGAGCAGCTATAATACTTGTTACATCACTGGCACTGGATTTATTTCCCCCTGTACTGTTTTTGTGTAAAGTGTTCCATAATTAGAAAAACCATGTTCAGAGGAGGAGAGAAAAACCTCCCCAGTGTGGGTGGGCCCCGCCTCATCAGTCGACAGCCTTCAGAACCTGATCTTCCCTGAGCAGGAAGCAAGCTGCGGGCAGCGGGCGGTCTCCGGACCTGAGCTGTCCACCTGCTCCTCCCTGCCAGCGTGCTGGGTGCTGCCTGGCACTCCCTCGGCCCCTCTCTCACATCCCCCCAGCTCACCCCTGGAAAACCCCACGCCCTCCATGCTTCCAATTACGTGCTGAGGACCCAGTCTATTATCTCCAGCTCTGACCCATTAGTCTGGCTGCCCAGGGACCATTTCACACAATGGCCCCAAAGAGCCTTCAAAGTCATCACACCCCAAACGAGTGCCCTGCCCCCTCCCCTCTGGGGCCCTCACTCACCAACAATGTGCAGCCCCTACCCTCCCCACAAGCCAAAGGCCCAGCTCCCCTCACTTCCCTGGTCCCTGCCTTCTCACCCCCATCCTTACTCAAAGCTAATTTAGAGAAAGGGGTGAAATATAGACTCCATCGGGGGAAAATTAGGTGGCCAAAACAGTAACTTATGAAGGGTGATTTAGGGGTGTGAGTCAATGAAAGGAAGACGGCAAACCAACAGAGAACTGCCATCCTGTTATTTCAAAACACGTTTCCTACTAAAGTTATGTTTCAAAAAGATAAGCTGTGGTCCCTCTTCTCTTTATCATAGCAATGCAAAATTTTTTCTTCTTAAAAGTAAAGATAATAATTTACATTGACTACATGGCTGTGTATTTACTATTACATCACTATATCATATCATATTATTTACTTTGCTTACAACGGGCTTCCTAGGCAGAGCTAGTAGTGAAGAACCCACCTGCCAATGCCGGAAATGTAAGAGACGCAGTTCAATCCCTGGGTCAAGAAGCTCCCCTGGAGGAGGGCATGGCCGCCCACTCCAGTATCCTTGCCTGGAGAATCTCATGGACAGAGGAGCCTGGCGGGCTACAGTCCATAGGGTCACAAAGAGTCGAACACGACTGATACAACTATGATAAATATTTGTATAAATGAAAATAAATCATCAACAATAGCAATTAATAAATGACAGGTAAAATCCAAGAGTCTTATATTTCAACCAAAGCTTCAACTAAATTTTTAGCCCAACTGTGTCTTCCTAGCTCATAGCAACTCTTTCAAGTAGAACTGCCTAGTGAAGTATCAGGATTTTTAATAACATCAGCACTTTGAATGTCTCACTCCCCGCAGTTAAAACAGCTAGCACCCTGGGAACCAGGAACAGCAGCATCTTCTGCCCAATGACACAGAGGCTACAGAGAGGCCCGTTTCCTCACTGCTTATCTTAAAAAGGAAAAGACAGGCACCATGAGATGGTGAAGGTGCTGACCATGCTGTGTTTATCTTTTGACGCCCTCGTCGCTCCCTCCCCCGAAATCTTCAGAGGAGAGCAGAAAGGGGAAGGAGGCTTTTACGACCTCCTCCTGGGAGACAGAGCGGGCTCCTCTGGGCATGGACAGTTACAAAACCTCAGTCCCCAGAGAACCTGCATTTTCAGGAAAACTAGACGGTTCTGCTGCACCTGGAAAAGCAGCCCCTTCGCAGAGAGGCTGCCACAGATGACTTGGTTCTTTTCCAGAGGAGTTTACCATTCTGTGGGTTTGGGTGCTGATTTTTGTGGCTCTATTTCTACGTGAGATGATCCTACTGAAAAGAGAGTGGTCTTAAACACAACTCAAACCAAGACACCCATTAGGACAAGCGTTCTCTGTGAAAGGACGTGATTTCTGTCTTAAAGCTTTTGTTGTCCACAGAGCCAGTGATGATCCAACCCAACCACAGAGCTCGCAGAAGCAGCAGACAGAAAGTCCCTGCCTGTTTTTGAAATCCAAGAAGCTGAGAGGTCGGTGAGGTGGGTGCAGGGTAGATAGTTTGAATGAGTCCAGTTTCGAGCATCGAATGAAGACATGCTTTACGAGCTGACCTCTGCTTAGCCTCCAACAAGCCCATCTCGCAGCCTTCACTGCAGGGATCAAAACCACAGAACTTTTAATTAAAGGCCACAGTGCTCAACGCCTTCATTTAATGTATGAGGAAAATGAGGCTCGGATAAATGGATTTACTACAGAGAACAAATCCTAAAGGAAATCAACCCTAAGTAGTCATTGGCAGGACTGATGCTAAAACTGAAGCTCCAATACTTTGGCCATCTGATGAGAAGAACTGACTCATTGGAAAAGATCCTGATGCTGGGAAAGATTGAAGGCAGGAGGAGAAGGGGACAACAGAGGATGAGATGGTTGGATGGCATCACCGACTCGATGGACATGGGTTTGCGCAAACTCTGCGAGATGGTGAAGGACAGGGAGGCCTGGTGTGCTGCAGTCTGTGGGGTCACAAGGAGTCTGACACAACTTGTTGACTAAACAAGAACAAGAGAGAACGTGATCTGTTCAAGGTCACGTGGCCTGTGCCCTTCCGACCACACCTGGCGGCCCCTCCCTGCTTGGTGAGGGGAGTGGACCGACGGTGCTGCCATCCATGGCGGGGGCACAGCCGAGTGCCCTGCGCAGGTGCCCAGGGGGCAATGCCTTGCCAGTCACCCCGTGGTGTCCATCTGGGGTGATCAACCAACCCGTGCTGGCAGCCACCAAGTCTGCAGGCCACATGGCGGGAGCCGGCCGCTCCCTGAGAAAGCTGGGAAAATCCACTTTCTGAGAACAGTGTCAGAGCCTCTCTGGGGCGGCTCAAGCAGAAGGGAGCCTTTGTCCTGCCCTCCTGCTGGCTCAGCCGCCGCCAGGGTCAGCGCCGTGCACTCACCGTGGAACCAGGGGGCGATGCTGTCCGAGTCCGCCAGGTAGCCCGCCCGCAGAGGAAGCTGCTCCTCCTGGAACCAGCGCCTGATGTCCTCCTGGGCTGGGCTGGACGCCGGCCTTGTCACTCTCTGATTCCTGACATTCGTAAAAGGTTTGCAAGTTAGAGTCACCGGATTTGAAAATAATGTTTTAAAAACTCACGTGTGTGCATGCACGCACACACACAGATATAACACGTCTGAAGGTCACACAGCTGAGCTCGTGGGGTGGGGCCCTGCACACAGCCGTCACAGGGCTCCTCCAAGGCAGGGAACAGGGTGGGAGTGGATCTGCCCTGCCGGTCCTGCAGACTACTCATGGGTTAGGCTTAACACCACAGTGTTTAACTCATTTTTGATTTGAGTGAGAAGCTCCATTAACTCCCAGTTAAAAATTGAGAAAACAGGACTATAAGTGAGATATTCTTCATATTTTCCTGGAGAGCAAGTGCTTGCAAGCAGAAGAACCCAAATGCCATAGAATATACTTTCATCATTCAATTTCCTCTTCTTCCTGTTTCCACTAACCTCCCTGACTTGCTTCCTTCTCTGACACACTTTCAAAAGTTCTGCTAAAAGGCAGTCTCAGAAATGGAAAGTAAAAGAAAGAAGAGTGTTTGAAGGTTAGTTAAGAGAAAGATACAGGCAGCAGCATGGTTTGGAAGTAAAAATCAGTAGCAGAACTTAAGTTCTGGGACCTAAGTCAATTTCCATTATAAAAAGCAACGCTGAAGTGTTTTAATAATAAATGTATTTCCAAGTCCCAGGCCCACTAATTCTGAGCAGAATTCAATGTAAAAACAATGAGTCTGAATGAGCTACTGGATAGCATGTAAATTAACTTATGTTCTTTATATGTCTTAATGGTAACACATGCTACCAGGAGTTACATGTAACATACATGTCAGCATGTACATGCAAGTACATAGGAAGATAGCAGTTTGGAGAAAACAGTCTATAATACTTGACCTTCCGGGGGAGCAGACACTGCACACACGAGATTACATGCTAATTTCTCCTCCCAAACTTTCAGATTAGGTCCTTTTCTTCGGGAAATCTTCGGTGATCAGCGGAAACTCCACGGACAGTCCGTGTCTGTCCTGCCCTAGTCTGGCTCCTAGCTGACCTCGGTCATCACTGTTTGAAATCTCAGCCCTGACACCATCCAGCCTGGCCACCTCACAAAAAGCACTTCATGCAAGTGGCTTAAGTTGGAAAAAATGAGCTAACCGAGTTTAAAACATCATCTTAAACCCTCGTGAAAGGGCACCTTTGTTGCCGTCAGTCGCATGGGCTGAGCTCTAAAAACACCCTGGGTGCAGACATATGGAGGCACGCTCCCACCCTCGGGGAGCCTGGAGGAGCACCCCGCCTGCGGGGACCCGGGCCTGTCACAGCGCCAGGCGCGGGAGGGGCTGGGCAGGGGTTCACGCTCGGCGCCCGGTCACAGCACTGTGGGGTCTTTCTTGTTTTGTTACCCATAAGGAAAAACTCACTCCCCAAACAGCCACTCTGTAGAACGTGGTCATTTCGTGCTGGCCCACAAGTCCCCAGATGGAACCTTTCAACTGAGTAAGCAAATAATCACAGTAGAGGAAACGCCCACCCCCTGCTCCCTCTGAGGTCATAATTCCCGTTAGGAAAACACCCTGAAGATAACCACTGACCTCATACAAAGGGAGAGCTTTGTTCTTTATTTTTCCATACTCTTAACAGAGAAGGGTTTTTAGTTTTTATGTCAGAGAGGACAAGGCTTTAGACAGTTGTATTTCATTAAATCAATATGTGATTTCTCTCAGTTATTTTAAATACCATCTTTCTACATACCAAATCATATAATAGCAATAACTGGGAGAAAATAATTGTATAATCAGTTAACATAAGGTCATGTGAATGTATGGCAAAAACCACCATAATATTGTAAAGTAATTAGCCTCTAATTAAAATAAATAAATTAAAACACAACACAACATAAGGTATGGGAGTTTCTGCTGTGGTACCACTGTATTTGTCATTAAGGGGCTTCCAAAACAAATTGTTCTGCCCAATACCCTCAAAGCTCAGGTAATCGTCATCATCAAATAAAGTCTGCATTTAAAAAAAGAAACATCTTCAAATTCTCAACCTATGAGCTTAACTGTATATCCCAGAATGAGTGTGTGTGTTCAGTCGTGTCCGACTCTTTGCGACCCAATGGACTGTAGCCCTCCAGGCTCCTCTCTCCATGGAATGTTCCAGACAAGAATGCTGGAGTGGGTTGCCATTTCCTACTCCAGGGGATCTTTCTGACCCAGGGGTTGAACCTGCGTCTCTTGCATCTCCTGCACTGGCAGGCAGATTCTTTCCCGGGGGNCTGAACATATATTTTAAAGTTTTATTTGAATTAAGAACATCATAAAACACTTCGTCTTGAACAGTATATCTGAATTAAATTTTCTTAAATATCCTTCCAATCATTTTGTTCATTCTATTTCTGACTGAAAAATTTCTATAAATCTTTTGAAAATAACTTTTTCTCCTGCTATTTAGTCCACACAGTATACTTCTTAAAAATTTTCTGTTCTAAAATATCCATTTTGGTTGTTTCTATATTTTCCAATTATCTGCTTAGATTTTCAATCCTTATATTCTTTTTTATCATATTTCCGTTTCATTTTTGATATAGGCTTTACATAATGAAGTGAAAGTCAAAGTGTTAGTTGCTCAGCTGTGTCTGATTCTTTGCAGCCCCATGGACCATAGCCTGTGAGGCTCCCTTGTCCATGCAAGAATACTGGAGTGGGTAGCCATTCCCTTCTCCAGAGAATCTTCCACACTCAGGGATGGAACCCAGGTCTGAGCCACCAAGGAATATCATTATATAATAATACAGGCTTTAAAATCCTTGTCTGCTACACTTAACATATGCATTTTCTTAGGATTGGTCTTTGTTGGGTGTCTTTTCTTTTAAGAACAGGTCACGCTTTACTGGCATTTTTTATTGAAAATAATGTTTATTGCATCCCAAATATTGTAAATGTGATATTCTGGATATTCTGGATTCTATTTCTTTGAAGTACATTGATTTGTTGTTGTCGTTTGTTTTTTATAGAAAGCAATTAGTGTGGTTGAATTCAAACTGCAAATCTTGTCTTCTGGGCAACTGTTCAAATTGCTTTCAGTTGCTTTATCCTTAGCTTAAGCTGCTTTGACTTATCCAGAGATGTTTATTCTCTTTGTTATACAAAAACTTGAGCAGAGTTAATAAAGAGAACTTGAAATTCCTTTTCTGTCTCCCTCTCTTTTCTCTTCTTTAATTCTTCATTTTTTTAAAAAAATCATAGTTTAAGCCATTATGTGCAATACCTGTTGTAACTGTCCATCAAAATGTATAACTCACCTCATGCTATTTTATTCTTCCAAACGTTGGATTTCCAGTAGAATATACCTTATTCTGTGTCCTTTCTGGGGCCTTCAAATATTAAAGAAACATTTTTAAAATCAGAGTTTATCATTACAATCTGGAAGTTTGATAAGGTAGAAGCTTCTTATACCAGAAGCCGAGTTCACAGTTCATTTTTACAAAATATAATTTTCTCAGAGGATTTATTTCTCCTATGCCTACAAAACTATGATTATGAATATAATATTCTAACAATAAAAACAGATATAGTCTGCTGAATTTAGAAATGTCTGCTTCTTGATATAGTGTATTATTATGTGATAGCTACAATGGCTTCTAAAGCTTTGTTCACAAAATAATAATTTTTAAATAGTCCAAATCCCTTATCGATTTTACACTATTTGCAACAACACCAAACTATTCCCTCCCTCAACACTCTGAAAATCCTTACTCCATAATAAGCTATGTGGCACTATAGTAAGAGAAGAAAATAAGTAAATTTAGCTGTTGTCCTAATTCATATTAATATCTTTCTACTTTGGGGTTTAATACACTTTGATTAGTGGGGCTTCCCAGGTGGCATTAGTGGTAAAGAACCTGCCTGCCAATACAGGAAATAGAAGAGATGCGGGTTCAATCCTGAGTTGGGAAGATCACCTGGAGAAGAAAATGGCAACCAACTCCGTATTCTTGCCTGGAAAATCCCATGGACAGAGGGAAGGCTACAGTCTATAGGGTCACAAAGAGTTGGACACGACTGAAGCGATTTAGCACAGTATACTTTGATAAGTAGCTTCAGCAATGATTCACAACATTGGTATATTGTTCAAGTACTTTTAGAAGTCATATGTCAAGCTAATGATATCCTGGTTAGGAGAGTTTAGTATAGTGAATAAGCAGAATCTGATAAAATTCTATCTTAAGTATGTTTAGAGCTTAGAGATATTCACATGATATTTCACAATCAAGGAGAATGCAAATGTCTAAGAGGAGAATTTTAGGCTTTTAAACATCACCAAACAACCTGAGTGAGTGCGTGAAGTCACTCAGTCGTGTCCGACTCTTTGCAACCCCGTGAACTGTAGCCTACCAGGCTTCTCCGTCCATGGGATTCTCCAGGCAAGAATACTGGAGTGNGCTGTTGGCTAGCGAGAAGTTCCTGACTGTGTGCCGCAGTCACCCTTCACTGAGTTTCGGGCTGTGTGCCACGGTCGCTCTTCGCTGAGATCCGTGCTTTGTGCCGTGTTCGCCCTGCAAAGATGTCCGGCCTGTTTGCCGTGCTTGCCCGGCGCCGAGGTTCGGGCTGTGTGCTGTGGTCATCCTGCGATGATGTCCGGCCTGTGTGCCACGATCCCCTGTGCCGTGGTCCAGGCTGTGTTCCACGCTTGCCTAGCGATGAGTTTCATGCTCTTTGCTATGGTCGCCTGCACAGATTTCCGGGCTGTGTGCTGCGGTAGCCTTGTGCCAAGGCCCGGGCTGTGTGCTGCGTTCGCCCTTCACTGAGGTTTGGGCTCTGTGCCGAGGTCGAACTGCACCGAGGTTTGTGCTATGTGCCATGTTAGCCTTGTGCCGAGGTCCGGGCTGTGTGTTGAAGTCGCCCTGCGCTGATGTCTGGTCTGTGTACTGCGGTCACCATCTCCCAAGGTCGGTGATGTGTGCCAGGGTCGCCATGNGGTCACGTGGCCTGTGCCCTTCCGACCACACCTGGCGGCCCCTCCCTGCTTGGTGAGGGGAGTGGACCGACGGTGCTGCCATCCATGGCGGGGGCACAGCCGAGTGCCCTGCGCAGGTGCCCAGGGGGCAATGCCTTGCCAGTCACCCCGTGGTGTCCATCTGGGGTGATCAACCAACCCGTGCTGGCAGCCACCAAGTCTGCAGGCCACATGGCAGGAGCCGGCCGCTCCCTGAGAAAGCTGGGAAAATCCACTTTCTGAGAACAGTGTCAGAGCCTCTCTGGGGCGGCTCAAGCAGAAGGGAGCCTTTGTCCTGCCCTCCTGCTGGCTCAGCCGCCGCCAGGGTCAGCGCCGTGCACTCACCGTGGAACCAGGGGGCGATGCTGTCCGAGTCCGCCAGGTAGCCCGCCCGCAGAGGAAGCTGCTCCTCCTGGAACCAGCGCCTGATGTCCTCCTGGGCTGGGCTGGACGCCGGCCTTGTCACTCTCTGATTCCTGACATTCGTAAAAGGTTTGCAAGTTAGAGTCACCGGATTTGAAAATAATGCTTTAAAAACTCACGTGCGTGCATGCACGCACACACACAGATATAACACGTCTGAAGGTCACACAGCTGAGCTCGTGGGGTGGGGCCCTGCACACAGCCGTCACAGGGCTCCTCCAAGGCAGGGAACAGGGTGGGAGTGGATCTGCCCTGCCGGTCCTGCAGACTACTCATGGGTTAGGCTTAACACCACAGTGTTTAACTCATTTTTGATTTGAGTGAGAAGCTCCATTAACTCCCAGTTAAAAATTGAGAAAACAGGACTATAAGTGAGATATTCTTCATATTTTCCTGGAGAGCAAGTGCTTGCAAGCAGAAGAACCCAAATGCCATAGAATATACTTTCATCATTCAATTTCCTCTTCTTCCTGTTTCCACTAACCTCCCTGACTTGCTTCCTTCTCTGACACACTTTCAAAAGTTCTGCTAAAAGGCAGTCTCAGAAATGGAAAGTAAAAGAAAGAAGAGTGTTTGAAGGTTAGTTAAGAGAAAGATACAGGCAGCAGCATGGTTTGGAAGTAAAAATCAGTAGCAGAACTTAAGTTCTGGGACCTAAGTCAATTTCCATTATAAAAAGCAACGCTGAAGTGTTTTAATAATAAATGTATTTCCAAGTCCCAGGCCCACTAATTCTGAGCAGAATTCAATGTAAAAACAATGAGTCTGAATGAGCTACTGGATAGCATGTAAATTAACTTATGTTCTTTATATGTCTTAATGGTAACACATGCTACCAGGAGTTACATGTAACATACATGTCAGCATGTACATGCAAGTACATAGGAAGATAGCAGTTTGGAGAAAACAGTCTATAATACTTGACCTTCCGGGGGAGCAGACACTGCACACACGAGATTACATGCTAATTTCTCCTCCCAAACTTTCAGATTAGGTCCTTTTCTTCGGGAAATCTTCGGTGATCAGCGGAAACTCCACGGACAGTCCGTGTCTGTCCTGCCCTAGTCTGGCTCCTAGCTGACCTCGGTCATCACTGTTTGAAATCTCAGCCCTGACACCATCCAGCCTGGCCACCTCACAAAAAGCACTTCATGCAAGTGGCTTAAGTTGGAAAAAATGAGCTAACCGAGTTTAAAACATCATCTTAAACCCTCGTGAAAGGGCACCTTTGTTGCCGTCAGTCGCATGGGCTGAGCTCTAAAAACACCCTGGGTGCAGACATATGGAGGCACGCTCCCACCCTCGGGGAGCCTGGAGGAGCACCCCGCCTGCGGGGACCCGGGCCTGTCACAGCGCCAGGCGCGGGAGGGGCTGGGCAGGGGTTCACGCTCGGCGCCCGGTCACAGCACTGTGGGGTCTTTCTTGTTTTGTTACCCATAAGGAAAAACTCACTCCCCAAACAGCCACTCTGTAGAACGTGGTCATTTCGTGCTGGCCCACAAGTCCCCAGATGGAACCTTTCAACTGAGTAAGCAAATAATCACAGTAGAGGAAACGCCCACCCCCTGCTCCCTCTGAGGTCATAATTCCCGTTAGGAAAACACCCTGAAGATAACCACTGACCTCATACAAAGGGAGAGCTTTGTTCTTTATTTTTCCATACTCTTAACAGAGAAGGGTTTTTAGTTTTTATGTCAGAGAGGACAAGGCTTTAGACAGTTGTATTTCATTAAATCAATATGTGATTTCTCTCAGTTATTTTAAATACCATCTTTCTACATACCAAATCATATAATAGCAATAACTGGGAGAAAATAATTGTATAATCAGTTAACATAAGGTCATGTGAATGTATGGCAAAAACCATCATAATATTGTAAAGTAATTAGCCTCTAATTAAAATAAATAAATTAAAACACAACACCACATAAGGTATGGGAGTTTCTGCTGTGGTACCACTGTATTTGTCATTAAGGGGCTTCCAAAACAAATTGTTCTGCCCAATACCCTCAAAGCTCAGGTAATCGTCATCATCAAATAAAGTCTGCATTTAAAAAAAGAAACATCTTCAAATTCTCAACCTATGAGCTTAACTGTATATCCCAGAATGAGTGTGTGTGTTCAGTCGTGTCCGACTCTTTGCGACCCAATGGACTGTAGCCCTCCAGGCTCCTCTCTCCATGGAATGTTCCAGACAAGAATGCTGGAGTGGGTTGCCATTTCCTACTCCAGGGGATCTTTCTGACCCAGGGGTTGAACCTGCGTCTCTTGCATCTCCTGCACTGGCAGGCAGATTCTTTCCCGGGGGGCCACCAGGAAAGGCCGCCCCAGAATGAGAACTGTCATCAAATCTTTCATCCTGATCTGTGGAAAATGGAGTTCCGCTGGTGACGTGAAGGCCAGCAAGCCCGGGGTTCCCAATGGGACGACCCCTCGATGGTCCCCCCCCACCCCTTACTGGCTGTCACCGGGGAGGGGCTGGGCTGGGGGCATGAGAAGTCACTAACCTGTCTGGGTATCTTCACAACGTTACTGGGCGTGTTAGTGGTACCCACAGCGGGGATTCTACAGGTGAGGAGGGATGAAGGCCTGCCCAGGTGTCTCAGCATCGTAGGCGGGAGGTGGGGCCGGACTGAATGGCACTCTGTCCCCGAAGCGGGCATGCAACCCACCTTTAATTACTGTCACTTAGAGCCGCCCGCCCAGCTTCTCACCTGAGAGGCGTGTGTGGCTGTCCTGCTGGGCTCAGGAAATGAGGCTTGGGGGGGAGCGGGGGCCTCTTGGGTTTCTGGGGGCCGCCCGGGGGGCCGGGCTGCCCCTTGCCGCTCCTTCCCCGCTGCGACAGCCGCTTGTAGTCCTCCCGCGCCTGCTTGGCCAGGGAGCGCCGCCTCTCATCCGCGGCTTTGGATTTCCGCACTGGAGAGACAGCGGGGTTCGAGTCAGCCCACGGAGACGCTGAGCGGAGTCAGCGCGGCAGACGGGGGGCAGAGCGGCGCTGGGAACGGGCACGGCCCCCAGCGGTCGGGGCCCGGCGCCCTTCCTCTCCTTGCGCGGGCTTCGCTGAGAGGGAGACCGGGGCCGGGGAAGGGGAGCCCCGTGCCCGAGACCTTCCTGCAGCGGCCAAGGCGGACAGGAGTGTCAGCCCGAGCGAGGGTCCGGGCAGCGGGGTCTCAGGATAATACGAGGTGAAGCCGCAGCCTCATCCTCGAGCCCAGAGACCGCCCCTCCCCAGACCATCTGGGGCTCTTCAGTGGCTTGTGGACGAGGATGGGGTGAGTGGGCAGAGAGGCCACGCTCAGAGTCCACGTGGCTGGACCAGGAATGATTCAGCCTCCCAGACCGAAGAAGGAAATGATTCTTCCACGGCCAGTCACAGCCTCGGTGGGTGCATGAAAGCGACCCAAGACAGCCTTTTAGGATTGCTTTGTAACACAGAAGGGCTGTTGCTTCGGCAGTTTTTATTCCAGCAACCGAGCACGGTGGACTTGAAAGCAGGATGTAAGAATAAGCCTTATGGGTATTTATCTGCATTTCAGGCATTATTGGTCAGAATCTGTTAATGTCTGACTTCAAAGAAATGCCTAAAATCTTCCATTACACTAAGTTTTTCACTGCATAGAAGTGATGGGATCTGTGAACTTTTTCATTTCACAAAAACTATCATTTTAATGGTGTTCGTTGTAAAAGAATTCCCAACATTCTGTGGACATGCCCGTCCCTGGCCCCTCCCGCTGCCTCAAGGGATGACTGGGAAGTTAGGGCTTCCTAGTCCGAGTCAGATGGAAGCCCTAACCCTGCTTCACACCCGAATCCTCCCAGCATCAGCCTCGCTCACCCTCTGCTCTGCTTCACAGGCACTGGCCTCTCCCCAGGAGGACCCTCTCTGGGCAGTGCTAACTCAGAATGAAGCAGGGTTCAGCCACAGGTGTGGCAAGGATGCAACAAGCCTGCCTGTCATCCCTGTGTCTTCTGATTACAAAGTTTAGATGTGCTCACTGTTGAAAGCTGAGGAAAATACACAAAAACAAGAAGTCCAACAAGTAACTCTGAATCCTGCCTCTGCAAAAAAACTAATGTAAATATGTTAACCTTCCACGTCTTTTCCCTCATATACTTAGACATTTTAAAATAGGGATGCTTTTCATACTATTTTTATAATCATTTTTCTTCTCCAAGTTAAAAAGATATAAATATATTCTAAGGACATTAAACACTCTTCCAAAACATTTTTCATAGCTAAATACCATTCCATCACTTAGATACATCATAATGTTGCTGGTGGGAAGATGAGCTGAGAACCTTTCTGCAATTCAAAAGGTGGCCCATAGCCTTTGAGTAATAATTTAGTGTTAAAAATATCTCTGGACAACCATTCTGTTTCCCAGATTGTCATATTATTAAGTGAACCAGCTGGTTTCGTGTCACTGTTATAGAGGCCTCTGGGTACTTACAAGAAGCCTGCCACTCCGAATCTTCTTTCCAGTTTTTATAAATCTCCTTGGTTCTCTCTTCATCTATTTGTTTTATTTCTTCATCTTGTGTTTTCTTCACTGACACTTTCTTCTGTTTAAAAAACAAAAACAAACACTAGTGAGGCGCTCTGGCAGTTTCCTGCAACGAGGCAGGTGCTATGCACAGAGTGGGCACAGAAACAAGATGAATGGAAGAGAAGAGAAGGCCCGAAAGTGAAAGCAGAAGCTTCCATAATCCATGGAACGCAGGAAAAGCAGTTCCCAGAGGGAAGTTCATAGAAATACAGGCCTTCCTCAAGAAACAAGAAAAGAGTCGCAAACAGCCCAACTTACCACCTAAAAGAATTAGAAAAAGGACAAACAAAAATCCAAAGTCAACAAAAAGAAGGAAATAATAAAGATCAGAGAGGAGATAAAAAGAGTTCAAAAACAACAGAACAGATCAATGAAACCAACAACTGGTTTTTTAAAAAAGATAAACAAATGTAACAAACCCCCAGCCAGGCTCATGAAGAAGAGAGAGAGAGAACTCAAGTAAACAAAATTAGAAATGAGGGGATAACAACTGATACCACAGAAATATTTAAAGAGAATGCTATGAACAACTATATGCCAACAAGGTGGACAACCCAGAGGAAATGGACACATTTCTGGAAGAATACACTCCACTAAGGCTGAGTCAGGAAGAAAAGGTGAATTTGAATAGACCAGTTACTAGAAGTGAAATAGAATTTCTAACAAAAAAGAAAAAAACTGCTTGCAAACAAAAGTCCAGGACCAAATGACTTCACTGGGGAATTCTACCACACACACAAAGAATTCATACCAATCCTTCTCAAACTCCTCCAAAAGTCTAAAGGGGAGGAAACACTCCCGAAGTCATTCTATGAAGCCAACGTCACTCTGACACCAAACCAGGCAAAGACGCTACAAAAAAAAGAAAAGAAATTTACAGGCCAATATCTCTGAATAATATAGATGCGAAACTCCTCCACAAAATATTTGTAAACTGAATCCAACAACAAATAAAAAAGATCCTATGCCATGATCAAGACGGATCATTCCACAGTCACAAGAATGACTCTACATACCCAAATCAATCAACAAAAGACAAGACAAAAACCACAAGATTATCTCCATAGATGCAGAAAAAGCATGTGAAAGAGCCAAACTCTCATCAATATGTGTTTAGAGGGAACATATCTCAACATAACGAAGGCCACTTACAACAAACCCACGGCCAAACATCATTGTCAATGGTGAAAAGCTGAAAACTTCCCACAGGAACAAGGCAAAGATGCCCATTCTTGCCACTTCTATTCAACATAGTATTGGAAGTCACAACTATAGCAATCAGATAAGAAAAAGAAGTAAAAGACAAAGAAAAAATTGGAAGAGAAGAGGTGAAACTGCCACTATTTGCAGATGACAGGATACTCTATACAGAGAACCCTAAAGTCTCCACACAAAATATACTAGAATTAATAAGTGAATTCAGCAAGGTAGCAGGATACAGCATTAATATACAGAAACCTGTTGCATTTCTTAAGACTAACAAAGAAATTTAAATGTGATTTTAAAATCATGTCAAACAAGACAAAACAAAAAAAACTCCTAGGAATAAGACTTTTACACTGAGAACTACAAAACACTGATAAAGGAAATTGAAAATGATTCAAAAGAATGGAAAGATATCCCATGTTCTTGGATTGGAAGGGTAAATATTGTTAAAACGGCCATACTACCCAAAGCAATCTACGGATTTAATGTGATTCCTATCAAAAGACCCATGACATTTTGCACAAAACCAAAACAGAGAATCCTAAAGTTTATATGGAATTGCAAAAGACCCAGAATTGCCAAAGCAATTCCGAGGAAAAATAACAAAGATGGAGGCAAAATACCTGCCCCCCCCCCACTTCACACTATACTACAGAGCTAGAGTAATCAAAAACAACATGACAACAGCCCCCAAACAGACGTATAGATCAACCGAACAGCGTACAGAGCCCAGAGACAAACACACACAGTCAATTAATCTACGACAAAGGAGGCAAGACTCCACAACGGAGCAGAGTTGTCTTCAGCAGGTGGTGCTGGGAAAGCTGGACAGCGACATGGAAATCAACGAAGCTAGAACACTTCCTCAAACCACACACACAAGTAGACTCAAAATGGTTTAAATTTTGAGTTTAAGATATGTGCGCATGCTAAGTCGCTTCAGTCGTGTCCAGCTCTATGTAACCCCAGGGCCTGTAGCCCACCAGGCTCCTCTGTCCATGGGATTCTCCAGGCAAGAACACTGGAGTGGGTTGTCATGCCCTCCTCCAGGGAAATCTTCCCAACCCAGGGATTGAACCTGCATCTCTTACATCTCCCGCATCAGCAGGTGAGGTTTTTTTTTTTTTTTTTTAACCACTGGTGCCACCTGGGAAGCCCAAGTATAAGACACAATACCATAAAACTCCTGGAAGAGAACAGAGGCAAAACATTCTCTGACACAAATCACAGCAATATTTTAACTCAGTCTCCTGAGGTATAGGAAATAAAAACAAAAATAAACAAATGAGACCCAATCAAACTTATAAGCTTCTGTGCAGTAATGGAAACCATCAACAAAGTGAAAAGACAACCTATGGACTGGGAGAAAACATTTGCAAAAGATGCAATCAAAAAGAGGTTAATGTTCAAAACATACAGACAGCTCATACACTCAATATTGAAAAAATAAACAACCCCATCAAAAAAGGGGGCAGAAAATCTAAATGGACGTTTTCCTAAAGAAGACATACAGATGGCCAATAGACACATGGGAAGATGCCAAACACCGCTAAGTACTTGAGAAGTGCCAGTCAACCACAGCGTGCTCTCGCCTCACACCAGTCGGAATGGCCGTCGTTAAAGAGTCTACAAATAAATGCCGAGGAGGGAGTGGAGAAAAGGGAACCCTCCTACACCGCTGGAGGGAATGCAGATTGGTGCAGCCACAATGGAAACCAGTGTGAAGGTTCCTTAAAACACTGAAAATAGAGCTACCACGTGTTCCAGTGACCCCACTCCTGGGTGTGTATCTGGAGAAAACTCTATTTCAAAAAGATACACGCACCCCAAAGTTCACAGCAGCACCACTGACGATAGCCAAGACACAGAAACAACCCAAGCCCCCATCAACAGACAGCTGGCTTAAGAGATATGACACTTATTCCCAGCTGAATGTTACTCAGCCATGAAGAAGGAAACACTTGCACCATCATGGGTGGACCTTAGTGAAGCAAATACAACAGAACAAGATGACTATTCTGGGATATCAGGTGTATGTGCAATCTAAAAAATAATACAGGCTCACAAACATATAGAACATATTTAGTTACCAAAGGGGAGAAGGAAGGAGGGAGGTCCCAGTTAGGATCAAACTGCTATATACAACAGATAAACAAGGACTTACTGTAAAGCACCGGGAATTATACTCAATATCTTACAATAACACGTAATGGAATAGAATCAGAAAAAACTAGCTGAATTACTGTGCTGTACACCTGAAACTAACACAATACTGTATATCAACGGTACTTCAATAAATAAAATTAGAAATATATATATATATATATAGCATCCTTTAAAAGCATCCTTTTTGAGAAGGAAAAATATAAAATAAGAAACACGAGTCTTACTTGGAAAGGAAATTTTTTTATTGAAGCGTAGTGGACCTACAATATTACTTACTGTGGTAAAATACCAATTACATAAAACTACCACCAAAACTGTGAAAGTGCTGCACTCAGTATGCCAGCAAATTAGATGTGTATAAGAGACAGGTCTAAAGGGGAGGAAACACTCCCGAAGTCATTCTATGAAGCCAACGTCACTCTGACACCAAACCAGGCAAAGACGCTACAAAAAAAAGAAAAGAAATTTACAGGCCAATATCTCTGAATAATATAGATGCGAAACTCCTCCACAAAATATTTGTAAACTGAATCCAACAACAAATAAAAAAGATCCTATGCCATGATCAAGACGGATCATTCCACAGTCACAAGAATGACTCTACATACCCAAATCAATCAACAAAAGACAAGACAAAAACCACAAGATTATCTCCATAGATGCAGAAAAAGCATGTGAAAGAGCCAAACTCTCATCAATATGTGTTTAGAGGGAACATATCTCAACATAACGAAGGCCACTTACAACAAACCCACGGCCAAACATCATTGTCAATGGTGAAAAGCTGAAAACTTCCCACAGGAACAAGGCAAAGATGCCCATTCTTGCCACTTCTATTCAACATAGTATTGGAAGTCACAACTATAGCAATCAGATAAGAAAAAGAAGTAAAAGACAAAGAAAAAATTGGAAGAGAAGAGGTGAAACTGCCACTATTTGCAGATGACAGGATACTCTATACAGAGAACCCTAAAGTCTCCACACAAAATATACTAGAATTAATAAGTGAATTCAGCAAGGTAGCAGGATACAGCATTAATATACAGAAACCTGTTGCATTTCTTAAGACTAACAAAGAAATTTAAATGTGATTTTAAAATCATGTCAAACAAGACAAAACAAAAAAAACTCCTAGGAATAAGACTTTTACACTGAGAACTACAAAACACTGATAAAGGAAATTGAAAATGATTCAAAAGAATGGAAAGATATCCCATGTTCTTGGATTGGAAGGGTAAATATTGTTAAAACGGCCATACTACCCAAAGCAATCTACGGATTTAATGTGATTCCTATCAAAAGACCCATGACATTTTGCACAAAACCAAAACAGAGAATCCTAAAGTTTATATGGAATTGCAAAAGACCCAGAATTGCCAAAGCAATTCCGAGGAAAAATAACAAAGATGGAGGCAAAATACCTGCCCCCCCCCCACTTCACACTATACTACAGAGCTAGAGTAATCAAAAACAACATGACAACAGCCCCCAAACAGACGTATAGATCAACCGAACAGCGTACAGAGCCCAGAGACAAACACACACAGTCAATTAATCTACGACAAAGGAGGCAAGACTCCACAACGGAGCAGAGTTGTCTTCAGCAGGTGGTGCTGGGAAAGCTGGACAGCGACATGGAAATCAACGAAGCTAGAACACTTCCTCAAACCACACACACAAGTAGACTCAAAATGGTTTAAATTTTGAGTTTAAGATATGTGCGCATGCTAAGTCGCTTCAGTCGTGTCCAGCTCTATGTAACCCCAGGGCCTGTAGCCCACCAGGCTCCTCTGTCCATGGGATTCTCCAGGCAAGAACACTGGAGTGGGTTGTCATGCCCTCCTCCAGGGAAATCTTCCCAACCCAGGGATTGAACCTGCATCTCTTACATCTCCCGCATCAGCAGGTGAGGTTTTTTTTTTTTTTTTTTAACCACTGGTGCCACCTGGGAAGCCCAAGTATAAGACACAATACCATAAAACTCCTGGAAGAGAACAGAGGCAAAACATTCTCTGACACAAATCACAGCAATATTTTAACTCAGTCTCCTGAGGTATAGGAAATAAAAACAAAAATAAACAAATGAGACCCAATCAAACTTATAAGCTTCTGTGCAGTAATGGAAACCATCAACAAAGTGAAAAGACAACCTATGGACTGGGAGAAAACATTTGCAAAAGATGCAATCAAAAAGAGGTTAATGTTCAAAACATACAGACAGCTCATACACTCAATATTGAAAAAATAAACAACCCCATCAAAAAAGGGGGCAGAAAATCTAAATGGACGTTTTCCTAAAGAAGACATACAGATGGCCAATAGACACATGGGAAGATGCCAAACACCGCTAAGTACTTGAGAAGTGCCAGTCAACCACAGCGTGCTCTCGCCTCACACCAGTCGGAATGGCCGTCGTTAAAGAGTCTACAAATAAATGCCGAGGAGGGAGTGGAGAAAAGGGAACCCTCCTACACCGCTGGAGGGAATGCAGATTGGTGCAGCCACAATGGAAACCAGTGTGAAGGTTCCTTAAAACACTGAAAATAGAGCTACCACGTGTTCCAGTGACCCCACTCCTGGGTGTGTATCTGGAGAAAACTCTATTTCAAAAAGATACACGCACCCCAAAGTTCACAGCAGCACCACTGACGATAGCCAAGACACAGAAACAACCCAAGCCCCCATCAACAGACAGCTGGCTTAAGAGATATGACACTTATTCCCAGCTGAATGTTACTCAGCCATGAAGAAGGAAACACTTGCACCATCATGGGTGGACCTTAGTGAAGCAAATACAACAGAACAAGATGACTATTCTGGGATATCAGGTGTATGTGCAATCTAAAAAATAATACAGGCTCACAAACATATAGAACATATTTAGTTACCAAAGGGGAGAAGGAAGGAGGGAGGTCCCAGTTAGGATCAAACTGCTATATACAACAGATAAACAAGGACTTACTGTAAAGCACCGGGAATTATACTCAATATCTTACAATAACACGTAATGGAATAGAATCAGAAAAAACTAGCTGAATTACTGTGCTGTACACCTGAAACTAACACAATACTGTATATCAACGGTACTTCAATAAATAAAATTAGAAATATATATATATATATATAGCATCCTTTAAAAGCATCCTTTTTGAGAAGGAAAAATATAAAATAAGAAACACGAGTCTTACTTGGAAAGGAAATTTTTTTATTGAAGCGTAGTGGACCTACAATATTACTTACTGTGGTAAAATACCAATTACATAAAACTACCACCAAAACTGTGAAAGTGCTGCACTCAGTATGCCAGCAAATTTGGAAAACTCAGCAGTGGCCACAGGACTGGAAAAGGTCAGTTTTCATTCCAATTCCAAAGAAAGGCAATGCCAAAGAATGCTCAAACTACCACACAATTGCACTCATCTCACATGCTAGTAAAGTAATGCTCAAAATTCTCCAAGCCAGGCTTCAGCAATACGTGAACCGTGAACTCCCTGATGTTCAAGCTGGTTTTAGAAAAGGCAGAGGAACCAGAGATCAAATTGCCAACATCCGCTGGATCATGGAAAAAGCAAGAGAGTTCCAGAAAAACATCTATTTCTGCTTTATTGACTATGCCAAAGCCTTTGACTGTGTGGATCACAATAAACTGTGGAAAATTCTGAAAGAGATGGGTATACCAGACCACTTGACCTGCCTCTTGAGAAATCTGTATGCAGGTCAGGAAGCAACAGTTAGAACCGGACATGGAAAAACAGACTGGTTCCAAATAGGGAAAGGAGTGCGTCAAGGCTATATATTGTCACCCTGCTTATTTAACTTCTATGCAGAGTACATCATGAGAAACGCTGGGTTGGAAGAAGCACAAGCTGGATCAAGATTGCCGGGAGAAATAACAATAGCCTCAGATATGCAGATGACACCACCTTTATGGCAGAAAGTGAAGAAGAACTAAAAAGCCTCTTGATGAAAGTGAAAGAGGAGAGTGAAAAAGTTGGCTTAAAACTCAACATTCAGAAAACTAAGATCATGGCATCCGGTCCCATCACTTCATGGCAAAGAGATGGGGAAACAGTAGAAACAGTATCAAACTTTAATTTGGGGGCCTCCAAAACCACTGCAGATGGTGATTGTAGCCATGAAATTAAAAGATGCTTGCTCCTTGAAAGAAAAATTATGACCAACCTAGAGAGCATATTAAAAAGCGGAGACTTTACTTTGCCAACAAAGGTCCATCCAGTCAAAGCTGTCGTTTTTCCAGTGGTCATGTATGGATGTGAGAGTTGGACTATAAAGAAAGCTGAGTGCCAAAGAATTGATGCTTTTGAACTGTGGTGTTGGAAAAGACTCTTGAGAGTCCCTTGGACTGCAAGGAGATCCAATCAGTCCATCCTAAAGGAGATCAGTCATGAGTGTTCATTGGAAGGACTGATGCTGAAGTTGAAACTCCAATACTTTGGCCACCTGATGGGAAGAGCTGACTCATTTGAAAAGACTCTGATGCTGGGAAAGATTGAAGGTAGGAGGAGAAGGGGACAACAGAGGATGAGATGGCTGGATGGCATCACCAGCTCAATGGACATGAGTCTGAGTAAACTCTGAAAATTGGCAATTTATAGAGAGGCCTGGCGTGCCGCAGTCTGTGGAGCCGCAAAGAGTTGGACAGGACTGATCAACTGAACTGAACTCTACTGATGATGTTAGGAAGTGTTCCAGTTTCATTCTTTTACAGGTGGTTGACCAGTTTTCCCAGAACCACTTGTTAAAGAGATTCTTTTCTCCACTTGTATTTTTCTCTCCTTTGTCAAAGATAAGGTGTCCATAGGTGCATGGATTTATCTCTAGGCTTTTTTTTTTTTCCATTGATCTATATTTCTGTCTTTGTGCCAGTACCATATTGTCTTGATGACTGCTGCTTTGCAGTATAGTCTGAAGTCAGGCAGGTTGATTCCTCCAGTTCCAGTCTTCTTTCTCAAGACTGCTTTGTTTATTTAAGATTTTTTGTAGTTCCATAAAAATTGTGAAATTATTTGTTCTAGTTCTGTGAAAAATACCATTGGTAGCTTGATAGGGATTGCACTGAATCTACAGATTGCTTTGGGTGATATACTCATTTTCCCTATGTTGATTCTTCTGATTCATAAATATGGTATATTTCTCTATCTATTTGTGTCATCTTTGTTTTCTTTCATCAGTGTTTTATAGTTTTCTATATATAGGTCTTTGGTTTCTTTAGGTAGATTTATTCCTAAATATTTTATTCTTTTCATCACAGTAATGAATGGGATTTTTTCCTTAATTTCTCTATTTTCTCATTGTTAGTGTATAGGAATGCAAGGGATTTCTGTGTATTAATTTTATATCCTGCAACTTTACCATATTCACTGATTAGCTCTAGTAATTTTCTGATGATGTTTTAAGGGTTTTCTATGTGGAAGATCATGTCATCTGCAAACAGTGAGAGTTTTACTTCTTCTTTTCCCATCTGGATTCCTTTTATTTCTTTTTTTTCTATAATTGCTGTGGCTAAAACTTCCAAAACTATGTTGAATAGTAGTGGTGAGAGTGGGCACTCTTGTCTTGTTCCTGACTTTAGGGGTAATGCTTTCAATTTTTTGCCATTGAGGGTAATGTTTGCTGTGGGTTTATTATATATGACTTTTATTATGTTGAGGTATGTGCCTTCTATGCGTGCTTTCTGGAGAGTTTTTTTTTTATCATAAATGGGTGTTGAATTTTGTNTTTAGGGGTAATGCTTTCAATTTTTTGCCATTGAGGGTAATGTTTGCTGTGGGTTTATTATATATGACTTTTATTATGTTGAGGTATGTGCCTTCTATGCGTGCTTTCTGGAGAGTTTTTTTTTTATCATAAATGGGTGTTGAATTTTGTCAAAGGCTTTCTCTGCAACTATTGAGATAATCATATTGTTTTCATCCTTCGGTTTGGTAATGTGCAACTGAATTGAACTGTATCATATTGATTGATTTGGAAGCAAGGAATCTTAACCACTGGACCACTAGGGGATTTCCCTTGTTACCTCTTTAATGGTCCTATCTCCAAATATACATTCCAAGGTACAGAAGGGGGGCAATTAAGTCATCAACATATGAATTTGGGGTTGGGAGAGACACTAATCAGCTCAAAACATAAAGTGAATCGAAAGGTGCTAATCATTACAGGAGGAAAGTTGGATAATGGCATGTTTTGCCTTATCATGTGCACACCCATAGTTCTTTCAGAGATATTTATAAACATCCACTGTGTTCATATGAATATCCACCAGGGCCATCTTCCCTCGTGGCTCAATTAGTAAAGAAACTGTCTGCAATGCAGAAGACCTAGGTTCAATCCCTGGGTCGGAAAGATCTTCTGGATAAGGGAACGGCAACCCACTCCAGTATTCTTGCCTGGGAAATCCCATGGACAGAGGAGCCTGGTGGGCTACAGTCNAATGCAGAAGACCTAGGTTCAATCCCTGGGTCGGAAAGATCTTCTGGATAAGGGAACGGCAACCCACTCCAGTATTCTTGCCTGGGAAATCCCATGGACAGAGGAGCCTGGTGGGCTACAGTCCATGGGGTCACAAAGAGTCGGACATGACCGAGCGACTAACACTTTCACTTTTACCACTGCATTCAAGGTTTGGTACTAATCTAGGAAAATATAAACTATGGGAGACATGTTCTCTGCTTTCAAGGAGCTCACAAGCTCTCTGAAGAGCCATTTAGAGAGACCAGAGTTTCTCAAACTCAAAAGCACATCAGTGGGGCTTCCCTAATGGCTCAGTGGTATAGAACCTGCCTGGCAAAGCAGGAGACATGAATTCAGGAAGATCCCACATGCTGCTGAGCACCTAAGCCTATGAGCCACAGCTATTGAGCCTGTGCTCTTGAGCCCCAAAGCCACAACAAGAGAGGCCACCACCATGAGAAGGTGGAGCACCACAACTAGAGAGGAGCCCCCATTCGCCACAACTAGAGAAAAAGTCCATGCAGCAATGAAGACCACATAGCCAAAAATAAATAAAAATTATTATACAGTTTTTTTTTTAAGTGTATCAGTGCAAGCTGATGGCTTGTTAAACCATAAATCACTGAGTCCCACCCCCGGAGTTTCTGATTGAGTGGATCTGGAGCGGGCTCAATAATTTGCATTTCTAGCAAGTTTCCAGGTGCTGCTCATCTGGAGACCACACGCTTTCAGAACTAGTGGACTAGATGGGTCAAGATCACATGTGACGTATATGACTGAGGTGGCACAGGTGCTCCGAGAGCACGCTGGAGGGCCTCTTTCTGTTTTCGTGCTAAAGCAGCTGAGGAGACAACTTGGAAAGTCCCTCTGCACCTGAAAATTCCCCAGAAAAAATCTTAGCATTTAATTGTAAACATATTACAGTAAGAAACAATGCATTGCCTATACCATTCATTTTCTACTTGGCAAATACTACCATTCATTACTAATTACATCTATATAAGAAAATAGAAAGAGCCTGGAGTGGGAATCAAGTCTGGCTTCTACCCTTGCTCTAAAAAGGCTATGGGAACTTTGGCAAGTCACTTCCTGCCTCTGAGATCTGATTTTGGTCATCTGTAAAACTAGAAAGATTAGATGAGAAGATCTTTATGTTTCCTTCAAGCTCATCTTTATGTTTCAAGCTTTATGCTTCAAGCTCAATCTTCATGATTCTATATGTCTTGCCTTATCAGGATAAAAAGATTCATAAGAAGAAACTAGGACTGTGTCTTTTGCTTCTACCTATCTCCGTGGAACAGTACCTTGAACATAGTAGCTGTTCAGCAAGTATTTATAGATTAACTGACTGTATCAGTCAATACCCCTGCAAAACACAAGAGGTACTTGTCTCATAGCCATAGATTATAGCTTTCTCTCACCCTAAGGCTAACCCTTGACCCTTATCTGGTAGCTTGACTACCAGAAGGTCTCATTTTCAGCTGTCATTCCTCTTTGTCACCACTCCCTCACACCGTTAACTTTCAACATTGTTCCAATCCCCATTCATTTCTCTTGGGCACAATATTGAAGGAAATTATCTACTGGCTCTATTGTCTTTCCATTCATTACCTTGCTTCCTGATTTTATTTAATCTGGCTTGTGGCCTTCTGTGCTCTGAGTGTGACCTCTAACACACAAAGAACTACCCCATACATTGTCTATCTCTTAATCAGCATATGTTCTATGTATCAGGGCTTGTGCCTCTCTCACCTGTGGGCCTTGGGCAAGTTATTTACCTTCCTGGCTATAATAATAATCAAGAGGATTGAAGGAAAAAAAATATGTATATGCCATATGAATATCTATCATATATTACTGTGTTTGTGAGTATATACAGCACATAAAATTAATTAGACTAGTGCTTAGCACATAGTTAGTGCTCAATTAATATTAAGTATTATCCCTAAAAATTAGACTGTACCTAATTCTCTAAGCTTTGGGTGCTTTTCTGGGCTTCCCTGGTGGTCCAGTGGTTAAGAATACGCTTGCCAATTCTGGGGACACAGGTTCAATCTCTGGTCCAGGAAGATGCCAGGGAGCAACTAAGCTCATGCGTCAAAACTACTGAGCCTGTGTGCTGCAACTACTGAAGCGGATGAGCCCTAGAGCCTGTGCTCTGCAACAAGCAAAGCCGCTGCAATGAAAAGCCTGAGCACTGTAAGTAGAGAGTAGCCTCCACTCGCCACAGCTAGAGAAAGCCCAAGCACAGCAGTGAAGCCCCAGCACAGCTAAAAATAAAAAAAACTTTTAAGTACTTTTCTGAGAAAGGCAAAAAATTATTCTGAAGTCTTAATTTTTGAAAGCTCAAATAGCCACTTGTTTTGTCGCTATCATATGTACAATAAAAATAGCAGGATCAACGATTAAGGCAAGGGAAACTCAGGATCTTAAACGTATTCCCTTTTGGGTTTAATTAAATTCCATTAAAAATAAAAACAACTATCTGTTTCGTACCTACCAAAGGGAGCTACGTGATCTTAAAAAATTTACAATATAAACTCTGCACTTGAAGAACTTATGATCTCATCGGAGAAATATGAATCCTTTCATGGCCAACACTCAGGTAATGCTTGCTGCTCTTAAAGATGACGCTATGAAGACAGTGAGCACTTAGATAACAGAAGAGTATGATTGTGGCAAAATACTAGTACGCTAATTGCTGTGAGTTTAAAAATTATTGGCTGCAATGATCAGAGAGCTGCAAGAAGCCCAAATGGCTTTGTGTTGGTTTGTAAAGACAGACTGGACTTGGGGTACATATGTAATTTGGGCTAAAGTGTGTAATCTGTGTTGTCTTTACAGCCCTGCACAAGGAGATGGGCTCTTTGCCAATATAACTCCCATTCATAAGAATAACTTCAGAGTCATTCTGATGACTGCCAATGATAAGTTTGATTTTCATCTAGTGAGTGGGTATCCCTCTAATAATGTAGCATCACTGAACACAGAAACAGCTTAACCTATCCGGAGAAAACTAACTATTTCTGTAAAGAGGACAGCACAATTCACTTGCTCTCTAAATTGAGCCCAAGATCGAACCGAGACATTCAAAGAAATGTTGACATACGCTGAAAGCCAAGGCCATAAAAAATGGTTCCGTGTTTACGGTATAGTTTTCTAGTTCTGGCTGTGGTGAGCTGTCCATATTTGTTTTAGCAGAAACTAACCTAAAAAGAGAACTAAAACAGAGTTGGAAAAGAGGAAGTGTATGTTGAAAATGTAAGTTTCTCCAAATTATCAAGTGAATTTCATCCAATCATGTTAATACATATCTTCGTCATGTGAATCTTGAACACCCTATGTGTTAACCACAGTGTAAGCTACTATTCCCGAACCATAAGCTTCAAGAGATGATTTGAATAGAGAATCTTCCTAGTTTCTTCTTCAATAATGACTGAAATAAAATCTGTCAGCTTTTTGATCTCTTTCACATTTTGCCTCTTGACGTCAGGAGGTCCGACTGATTTTTCTCTCTGGCTTTCTGCTTTTCATTTATTTAAAGAAACTTTTATTCATTCACTTTCCAAGTATAGGACAATACAAAGAACATCACACAAAGCATCTTTTTGCCTGCGCCGTGCAGCATGCAGGATCTTAGTTCTCCAACCAGGGTTTGAACACATGCCCCTTGCTTTGAGAGCACACACACACACACAAACCCACTGGATCACCAGGGAAGTCCCCTGTCTCTCCTATCTTACTCATCCTTCAAGATTTCACATCAAGTTCTATATCCTCCATGAGCCTTCCTTGACTTCTTCAGCCTCCTCTGAACCCTGCCCTTTTGGATGATATACCCTCAGTTAGAACTTAATCATAACTTACCTTGTTAAATCCCTTAAACTCATCTTGTGTTCTCTGAAAAAGCAGTTTGGCATGATGGGGAGGGGATGGCTCTGCCACTTAGGTATGGCAAATTACTTCTCTCTGTTTCTGTTTACTTACCTATAAGCCAGTGAAGATAGTAAAACTGCCTATGTCACAGGATTTATATAAGGATTCATGTAAAGTGCTTAGAAAAACACCCAGCACATCTTTGTTTTTGCTTTGTTTTTTAAATATTCGCTTTATTAATAGGCTTGGTCANCTATAAGCCAGTGAAGATAGTAAAACTGCCTATGTCACAGGATTTATATAAGGATTCATGTAAAGTGCTTAGAAAAACACCCAGCACATCTTTGTTTTTGCTTTGTTTTTTAAATATTCGCTTTATTAATAGGCTTGGTCATTTATTATAATTGCCTTTTTTTTTTTTTTTGGCCATACCACAGGGCATGTGGGAATCCTAGTTCCCTGACTGGGGGTCAAACCCACGCCCGCTGCATTGGAAGCATGGAGTTTTAACCACTGGACCACAAGGGAAGTCCCCCAGCACATCTCTGATGCTCAATTTTGGTTGCTATCACAGTCTCTCTTTTGCCCCTCTCACTTGACCCACTGTCAGCCCTTAGCTTTTATGCTCAATGGAAGAATGATTTCTGCCCTCAGTACATTTATAATCTAGTCATAGAGACTAAACAAATGCAAAAAAATAAAGCTGTATATTATTAAATGATAAATGAGACATACAATAAACAAATGTTTCATTGCTATCTTTTTAGTGTTTCGATGTTCCATGAAATCTTTCTGAGTGAATTTTTTTTTCTTTTACTTAGGTGCACTTTGTGGCTTTTCCAAGTCTTGCATCAATAATTTTATTCTATTTTTTAGAAAATGACAAACAGTCCCCTCATCAGCTTTCATACATGTGAATTTTGTCTCTCTCTCTCTTTCTTACACACACACAGCCCCTCTACTTTATCAGTTAAACATCCAGAGTTTTGGAGCATTTGCCTGTTTTTGATCTGAAGCATACATTTTCCTCATCTTCTAATAAGGTATTTCTATAACAGTCTCCAGGCTTCCTGTAGCCTTTGTACATTCCAAGCTGCTCTTTTTTGTTTTTACCTAGCCAGTGATACCCAGGAACTATAAAATCTTTGTGTATAGCACATTCAATTAATTTTACTCAAACTCTCAGTACTAAATGTGTAAAAATCAAAAATAAATCTAGGTTATTTTTATTTCTTAAAAAAACCCCACACAAATGGATTGGTAATGAATTTACATATACTTTACTGAATAACAAAAACCCTTTCTTTCTCCAACCTTGCTGAGAAAATTGGAAGCTGACTAAGGGAGATTTACAAACTTGAAACAAATGTCACATCTTATCAATGACAAGAACCAGTTCTAACTTGACTTCATAGATTTCCTGACTGTTCTGCTGTTGGGACATTCTGGATTTCCTAGCTGTCCACCACTACCACAAGCACTACAACTTAAAAAGGAAACTTCGGTCTTTTTATTTATTTTAAAATTTATTTTATTGAAGTGTAGTTGATTTACAATGTTGTGTTAATTTCTGTGGTACAGCAGAGTAGTTCAGTTATACATACATATATATACATTCTTTTTCATATTCTTTTCCATCACGGTTTACCACAGGATATTGAATATAGTTCCCTGTGTTATACAGTAGGACCTTGTTGTTGATCCATTCTATAGGTAATAGTTTGCATATGCTAATCCCCAAACTCGCAATCTATCCACTCCCCCCACAACCACAAGTCTGTCTGCAAATCTGTTTCTGTTCATAGATAGATTCATTGGTGTCATATTTCAGATTCCACATGTAAGTGATATCACATGGTATTTGTCTTTCTCTTTCTGACTTATTTCACTTGGTATAATAATCTCTAGGTCCATCCGTGTTGCTGCAAATGGTGTCATTTCACTCTATTTTATGACTGAGTATTACAAAATATTCTCTTTTATGGCATATCTTTATCTATTCATCTGTCAATGGACATTTAGGTTATTTCCATGTCTTGGCTATTTTATATAGTGCTGCTGTGAACATAGGGATACATGTATCTTTTTGTATTATAGTTTTGTCCCTATGTATGTCCTGAAATGGGATTGCTGGATCATATAGCAACTCTATTTTTTGTTTTTTGAGGAACCTCTATACTGTTCTCCATCGGAGAAGGTGATGGTACCCAACTCCAGTACTCTTGCCTGGAAAACCCCATGGAAAGAGGAGCCTGGTAGGCTGCAGTCCATGGGTCTCTTAGAGTCGGACACGACTGAGCAACTTCACTATCACTTTTCACTTCCATGCATTGGAGAAGGAAATGGCAACCCACTCCAGTGTTCTTGCCTGGNATGGAAAGAGGAGCCTGGTAGGCTGCAGTCCATGGGTCTCTTAGAGTCGGACACGACTGAGCAACTTCACTATCACTTTTCACTTCCATGCATTGGAGAAGGAAATGGCAACCCACTCCAGTGTTCTTGCCTGGAGAATCCCAGGGACGGGGGAGCCTGATGGATTGTCTTTGAGGTCGCACAGAGTCGGACACAACTGAAGCGACTTAACAGCAGCAGCAGCGTACTGTTCTCCATAGCTGCTGCACCAACTTACATTTCCACCAACAGTGTAGGAGAGTTCCCTTTTCTCCACACCCTCTCCAGCAGTTTTTACTTTTAGACTTTTTAATGATGGCCATTCTGATTGATGTAAGGACATACCTCACAGTAGTTTTTTTTTTTGGCTGGGCTGGGTCTTCATTGTTGTGAGTGCTTTCTCTAGTTGCAAAGAGTGGGCTTCTCTTTGCAGTGACTTTTGTTGTAGCACACAGGCTCTAGGCTCCCAGGCTTCAATAGTTGCAGCTCAAGGGCTCCAAAGCTTGGCTCGGTAGTTGTGGCATATGGGCTTAGTTGCTCCATGGCACTGGGATCTCCCCAAACCAGGGATCAAACCAGTGTCCCCTGCACTGGCAGGCAGATCCTAACCGCTGGGCCACCTGGGAAGTCCTCATTGTAGTTTTGATTTGCATTTGTCTAATAATTAGAGATGATGAGCANCTCCATGGCACTGGGATCTCCCCAAACCAGGGATCAAACCAGTGTCCCCTGCACTGGCAGGCAGATCCTAACCGCTGGGCCACCTGGGAAGTCCTCGTTGTAGTTTTGATTTGCATTTGTCTAATAATTAGAGATGATGAGCAATATTGCATGTGCCTGGGGGCGGGCGGCGGCGGGCATGCCATGTACAGCTTTCAGGTTCTTAGTTCCCTGACCAGGTATCAAAGCCGGGTTCCTGGCAGTGAAAGTGCAGTCCTGACCACTGGACAGCCAAGGAATTCCCAGAGGCATCAGTCTTTTTAAATTTACACTATTTCCTGTCTTATGATTTGTAGGGAGTTTTCACATATATTCCACACATGCGAAATTTAAATTTTTCTAAATAATCTTACAACTGTTGAGACAATTGGAGACATTTTAAGATATAGAAAGAAGTGTATTGCAGCTGACTTTCTCCCAAATTTTCCTCTTTCTTTTTATTTTACCAAACAAGGAGTAAAATGAAAAATAATGATAATTTTTTTCAAAATTAAACTTTAAATTTAAAAATTCAGTAATCCCTCTTTTTAGGAGAGAAATAAGAGATGCAGACACAAATTATTTCTATTCAATTAATTGCAAATAATTTATAGAGAAAAACTGATAGAGACCTAGTTATATAAGTGTATCAAGTAGACTCAGCGATACTTTAAAAGATACCGAATAGGCCTCCCTTTCAAACTTCTTCTAAACTGTGATTACAGAAATCGCTGAAGTCAGTCTTTTGACAATACCTTGATTAAATCCATATCAGGTAGAATATGGAAACCACCTAACAATTAATTTGGCTAGCTATTGTTCAAATAAACATAAAACAATTCTCCCCTTTCCTGAGAATTGTTAGCATAATTATGGCCTTCATCTTTCCAAAAGCACTTGTCATTTAATTATTAGTGATTTTTCTGATTGTTTGTTAGAATCTTTGAGACATCGCAGGTTATGCTTGTTTTTATTATTACAACTACAGGTTGATGAATCAAAATATCAAATTCCCTACCTTTGAAGAAGAGTAACTTTTAACGCAAAATATACTTGAATGTTTAATGATCATTTTTAAAAGCGGTTTTAAGTAAATAAAAGCTCTTTTCCAAGCAAGGTCCATGTTTTATAACTTCTAGCTGTGAAGTACCCATCATATGAAGCAGACATATTAGATATTAATCACTTTAGCTAAAGCTAATTAAAGATTGAGCCCTACAAAGATCTAGAGAAAGTGAATTTGATTGAATGTATACAACTAGTTTGAATTATATTCTCTCCCAAGATGATTAAAATCTAACTAGCTAATATGTTATCTTTGAAACTTCCAAGGTGCAAGACCATCCCCAAATTCTTCCTTTTTATCATCGTTATAATCATAATCAGCATCATTGCCATCATAGCTAATATTTACTGGAAGTTTACTTTGTGCCAGTCTACGAGCGTTATGCGTAGAATTTCATTTGCTCCTTACAACAGTCCTATGAGGGAGGTGCCATTATCTCCATTCAGAGTCTAAAGCAATTTGAGGAAAAATCAAGCTGATGAAACGTTAAGCAACTTCATGAATGTCACACTAACTAGTAGATGCCAGATCCCAGATCTGAAAGCAAGCTAACCCAGTTTAAAGATTGTTCCTAACCTTTGTTTTACTTTGCCTAAGCCCACTTAATTCACTTAAATTTGGTATAAAATGACTTTAATCATGACCTTTTTGTTGGGACCCATTTTGATTTTTCCCTTCATCAATGAATATTGGATAACGTATTCATTCGAGGAATAGGAAGACAAGTATAAATAACTGAAAAGTTAATAGATTAAAAAAAACAAAAACCAAGAAACAAACACATGATTAAGTGGCGTAGACAGTTTGCCTAGCAATCTGGAGTGGAACTATTTTAATTGTGTCCTGAAGTCTGGAAAGACTTTAAATGAAAGTGTAGAGGGGGCATTCTCAGAACAAGTTGACTACCTCTACAAAGGCAGAAAGTCCAGCTCTACAAAGACTAGACAAGTGGGAATAAGTGAGAATAGTCCAGTAGGGCTTATGAGAGGAAAGGAAGAGGGGACGGAGGTGGGGGTCCCATACCTTGATTGATACCTGATGTCTCTCAGTACCAAGAACAGTTTTAGAGCCCAACAAGAGGAAAATTTTTGATAGTCAGGAGTTGAATTTGTGTTGTTTTATCTCTTCTCTTAGCTGTTATATGACCCTTTGTCATTTTATTTATGTTTCATTTTCCTATCTGTAAAAAAGGAATAATTCTTGTTCCTTTGGGCTTTTTCCTAGTCATCAAAAATGAGTTAGGCCACAGTACACAAAAGGAAAATATGTAATATTTCATAAGATAATAAAAGTGTGAAATATCTGAGCATCTTTATATAACAGCATTGTAGAAAACTTTTAATGAAACATTTAAATTCATTAATCACTGCAGCTATACAGATCCTCAGACCTCATTTTTTAAGTGGCAGAAACTTGAAAAAAAATTAAAAGAGGATGTAGTTAGCTTTCAATTACTTAGGAGGACAGGAGGACCCGACAACTCAATTTACGGATTACAAAGAATTTTAATTTACTCATTTCACACGTCGTTATCAACTCTACNTTTAATGAAACATTTAAATTCATTAATCACTGCAGCTATACAGATCCTCAGACCTCATTTTTTAAGTGGCAGAAACTTGAAAAAAAATTAAAAGAGGATGTAGTTAGCTTTCAATTACTTAGGAGGACAGGAGGACCCGACAACTCAATTTACGGATTACAAAGAATTTTAATTTACTCATTTCACACGTCGTTATCAACTCTACAAGAAGTTTAAAAGGACAAAGGATGAAAGTCGAATTGGTCAGTTTCCGTGTTATTTCCAAGGGGGCATGGAGCGGGGGTGAGGGGGGAATTTCCTTTGAGTCAAGCTTGGGGGCAGCCAATAATTGCTAATATTGCCTGACTGGTAATAACATGCTGATGAGAAGGTGAATACAACGTGAAAACTCTGATTACATCTAGCGCGCCTTCCCACCCTCGCTTTTAGATGAGGCATTTTCTTCTCTCTCCCGCCCTCACAGAAGTGGCTGAGACAGCATCTGGCATCACAATACTAACATTTGTTTCGTGATTTCCTCTTTACTGGGCACTCTGACACACATCACTTCTTCGGCATCAGGATTCACTTTCTGCATTTTTTTAAACCATAAAAATCTGCCAGGGGATCTGGGGGCCGATCTTTTCACCGGCTGTGACAGTCGCGATCTGGACCCCTCCCCCGAGCAAGCGGAGCTTTCCGGGTTTTATTCCAGGCCTGTGACACCTCCGTGAAGCCGCCGTTGTGACTCACATCTTGCAGATCCTGCGCCCCCAACATCCAAACCCCAGAGAATCCAGCCCGAGCCCACAGCGCGTGGTCAACCCGCCCAAGCCGACTTGGAGGTCTCGCGTCTGAGTCACACATAAAGACCACCCTCGTCGGCATCCTCCCCCTGCCCCCCACACACAGTCGCGCACACCCCGGCGCGCCGGCCGCCGGGCCTCGGGGCCTGACACACCAACGGCTGTCTTCTCTGCGCAACTTGTTATGCTCCAGCTCTTAGCCCTTGACCCAAAAACCCCGAGAAATGGAGAGCCGCAGAGCCGGCCTCGGGCGGCCTTTGAAGGCTTTGTTATTGTTTGGGTTTGAATCGATACGCCCCTCCCCATCCTTCCTCCCTCGCGGCTCAACACCCTGCTCCCGCNAACTCCGGGAGTTGGTGATGGACAGGGAGGCCTGGTGTGCTGCGATTCATGGGGTCGCAAAGAGTCGGACACGACTGAGCAACTGAACTGACTGACTGACCACCATAACATTTTAAAAATTGTGGTAAAATTTACATAATATTAAGTTTACTATCAACCATTTAACGTTTGCCATCCTGAACCATTAAGTGCATTCAGGGGAATTTGTTTTTAACCAGAGAGAAGTCTAACACACCAAATCACTTAAAAATCCCTTTGTTAATTTGAGGACAGCCTTCTGAGTGCTCATGAGAAAGCTGAATTTACAGCTCAGTGCATATGCAGCAGGACACAGCCTGTCAGCTGGGCCGTGAGAGAAACGGAGTCAGGGAGGACTGGCCGCGCTCTGCTCTGCACCGCAAGAATGGTGGCGTTTCTCTTTTTGTGCTTTCCTGTAGAAAAATAGACTCGCTCGTGGTTAAATGATTTCACCACAAGTGAAATACACGCTGTGAAACTGGTTTCAACCATTAAATCTCGGTTAACACAGAAGATGGTGATAATTCAGAAATTGCACTTCACCTCAGATGTATCGAAACTTTTGTGGTTTGCTTGTTTTCGCTTTTTTCTTCTTATATTCTTTTCCTGCCTAGAGCTAAGCCCCTTTCTTTACTCAATATTACAAAAACCAAAGAAGAGCTTTTGGTGTTTGGAACGACTATTAAAATTTGCCATTGCCTTAATGAAGCTGTTGGCAAGCCTGAAATCAATCCCAAGTGCCGGTCGCAATTTCTAAGCTCAAACAGGAAAAACTTTCAAGTGGAGCCTTGTTTGTCTGACACCTGCCTTTTTAAAATTGATTTTAAATACCTGGAAAAACATATAACAATACTAAACTATGGTATCATGCATATTGTTGCTTAGGAAAAGCAACAAGTTTGCAAAGCGGGTCTCATTAAGTATTAATACATATTTAAGTATATTAATATATTTATGTATTAATATACTTAAGTATGTATTAATATATTAATGTATTGATATATTTACGTATATATTAAGTAATAATAACTTGGGCGGTGCTCGGTTACTGGGGGGATACCCCAGTGTCTGAGAGTGCTGTATTTAGCGAGTCACATTCCTTTTTCATCCGCAGCATCAGTGCATATGGGCACAGGGAGGAAGGAGACAGAATCAGTGAGTTTCACATAATGACAGCGGGTGAGACCTGACCTTGGCCACTGTGTTCATTCAACCCAGCTAGAACACCCGAGAACTCGTCCTGAGTTTCCCTAAGGATTCCTCCAGAAAAATTTACTTTTAGAAAAGTCTTTACAAGTTGATCTTTACTTTCTCTATTTAGAAAACCCTCATTTCCTCTTTAGAAGCAGAAACGTCTGTCTGTCCGCTGAAGACCAGGAACCTGTCTGTCTGCCGAAGCCCACAGGTCCAGGATGAAGGCCGGGACGTGGAGGGGCAGCGGGGCTGAGGCTGGACACTGGTCCAAACGTCCAGGGGCCACGGCGCGGAGCTGGAGATGGGCAGGGGGGCTGTCAAAGGTCCCCAACACAAAGCCGCTCGTCGCAGGCTGATGCAGACAGTCCCACCGGCTCCCTCCCCAGCCCCTCATTCCAGCCCATCCACCCATTTCTCTGTCTTTCCTCCACCGCGTCCGAGGGCTGTCGTCTCTGTGTCTGCCTACGTGCGGTTCCCTCTGCCTGGAATGGGCTTCCCCAGCCAGCCCATGGCCCCAGCCTCGGCCTCCAGGCCTCTGCTCCAATACCCACTTCGCAGAGCAGCCTTCTCTGACCTGTCCTCAGCTCCCTTATCCTATGTTATTTTCCTCCAGAGCTCCTAGGACCTGACTTCACACGTCAGCTTTATCACCTGTCTCCTCGTCAGAAACAGCTGCTTTCCGAGGGCAGGACGCGAGCTGTTTTGTTCATCAGAGGCCAGCACTCGGGAGGACCTCAACACAGGGGTCTGAACGAAAAGGGCAGACCTTCTGACCTTTCTGCCCCGCCTGCCCGCGTGTAAAATGACATCACAGTCAGGGCAGTGTCCCTGGAAAGTTCCTTTAGCGACTGTGGCTGCTGTTTTTGGAAAGAGGCATCTACTACAGCAGCAGCTGCACAGCAGGCCTGAAGCTCCAAGGGTGCCCGTGACTCCAGCCCACGACGTGCGTGCTCGCGGGTCTCGCTCGGCCCCGCAGAGGAGAACGGGCCTGGGTCACACTGTCCGTGGGAGCCGGGCCGGGCTGCCCTCACCGCAGCCTCCATCCCCGCCACCCCACCGTGGCCAGATCCTCCTTTTCACAGCCTCATCTCTTACTCCACTTTTTCCGATCTTCTGTGGGTCAGGCCCTACAAGGTTCCGAGTCTCTGCCTCAGTTATCCTGAGAGCATCTCTGGGACCAAGACAGAAGGACAAGGGGGGCAGGAGAGCCCCGTCCACACAGAGCCAGACAGCTGAGCGCCCGGAGGTCCCGTGAGCACCGTGGACACAAGCGGTCACTCGGCGCAAAGGGACAGGCTTGAGACGGGGTGGACGCCGGGGAACCTGATCCGAATCCACGTTCGGCCAAGTTTCCTGCTTCCTTTATCTCTGAAATCAGTCTCCCCAGCGCTGGCCACCGCCCACTCTGTCAGGTCTTCAGGGAGGGGTCCAGCTGATACGTCCTGGCACCTGCTCTTTCCGCGATCCTCAAGACCCTCCCACTCCAGATCAGCAGGCAAAGATGAACAGCTGTGTTCACGAGCTTCTCAAAACTTAATTTCATTTCTGCACGAGCTTCTCAAGACTTAATTTCATTTCTGCATGAGGCTAATAAACCAACTTGTGAAACATCAGAGGAACTGGCTCTGCACTTTGCCCCTGAGATGGAAGGGGAGTCTTTTACCTGGTGAAATCCGAACTCCTTTATACGACTGACAGAATCTGCCAACATTTGGTGAATATTTCTTGAGGAGCTGGAGGACAGCTAAAAATCAAACGAAACACATTTTTATGCCATTTAGAGCTGCAATGCAATTTCAGAAGATCATCTGCTAATGCTTTCCTTGTGCCAATATTCCCTAACACTGTGCCCACCCCCACCGCTGGACCCATGCATTTCCCAGCAACTGGTGAGCTCCTGACTCCATGAAACGCCATAGGAAACCCCGGCGTCTACATTCAGTAGGGTCAGCGGTGAGTTACTGCTCAGAAGCTGAGGGCTGGTGGTTTGCTCGCGTCTTGCTCCTGGCTGGCCCCAGGACCCCTGGGATTACTGTAATAAGACATCAACACTACTCCTTAATCTCAGTTGTTTCGCTCAGTCCCTGATCAGCCTCCCCCGGTGTTCTAGGTCAGACCAGGGAAACACCTTAGCGGTGACCACGGCGCTGCGTTCGCCTCTCTCCCCATCCAGGGCTGGGGACACACCTGGAGCTCTTGGTGCCTGAGCCCTGCCCCCTCTCCCTGTGCCCACCGCCGCCCAGGCTCCCCCGTGCCACCACGCCCCAGCTCAGAATCTGGGCTTCTGCCACCGTATGCAGGTTTCCCAGGAGCCGGCTCCTGCCCAGGAGGTTCCCAGTTCTGCTGTGGGGATCCCCGGGGCCACCCCTGTGGGCCCCACACCACCCCCAGGCTCTGTGGCTGAGTTGGTATAGCACCCCGCACGCCTCCTAAGACCAGGTCAGTCACACCGGCCCCGTCGCCTGCTCCCAGGCCCGAGCGCGGAGTCCGGGCCGTGGCCAGCCTGCAGCCACGTAACCTGTGTGGCCGAGACAGTCACTCTCAACCCACACGACCGCCACTTCTGAGCCTTATACCTGAGGACTCCTTCCTGGGTCCTGGCATAGGTCAGAAATTGCCTGCAAACATTTCAGCTGGAGGTCAGCATTGGTGCTAAGACTCAGCGCAGGGCACGGGGCGACTCAGGGTCCCTTCCATGCCATAAAACAAACCTGCAGGGCCACCTCAATCCCGCCCCTTCCCTACCACAGCTGGCACGTGGCTACCTGCGACCCTGCACTGCCCAGCCGCCCGAGCCGTTCGGTACCCGTGTGAATAATTATCTCCAAAATCACGTGGGTGATAGCTGGCTTCTATGTGCGTGCGTGTGTGCTAAGTCACTTTAGTCGTGTCCGACTCTTTGCGACCCCATGGACTGTAGCCCGCCAGGCTCCTCTGTCCATGGGGTTTTCCAGGCAAGAACACTGGGGTGGGTTGCCATTTCCTTCCCCGGGGATCTTCCCAACCCAGGGATCAAACCCACGTCTCTTACATTTGCGGCACTGGCATGGGTTCTTTACCACTCTCGCCACCTGGGAAGCCCCTTATGCCTGTTACTTGGCAAATGAATAAACCCTATAGGTTTCACAATCGCTACCTGCCACATTCTCTTTTTCTCTTATTTTGATATTATGTTAACAAAAGGATGCAGCTCCCTGCACCTAGGGCACAACAGGACAATAACCAGTTCCTCTCCTGATGAGCAGATGAGAAGGCGCCCAGCGGGCTTTGGGGAAGTGCTCAGGAGCCTGAGATGGCTTAGAAGGGCTCAGGCTTGCGGTCTTTGAATGCATTTCTGCTAAAGGGAGTGTGAACCTTAAAAACAGGTTCAATCTCCCTTCCCTCAGTGATATGAGATCTGTGGGGCATCATTTTGCAAAAAAGGATCCGTTTCCTCCAGGCTGAAAAAGAGGCGGCAGCTAACCGCGCTCCCTTGATACCTTCTCAGCTGCCGTGGACAGTCCCGCAGCCCCAGCGCTCCACTCGTGGCTTTCGGAGGGACTCGGGCCTTTGTCGCGCGCAGAGCTTTGGACCAGGGTTTCATCGCAGCAGCTCCACCATGATCAGCTCCTCAACAAGCCTGCAGTGGTTTCCTGAATAAGCACCAGGCTACTTCCCGGGTGGCTGGGCTGGTAAAGAATCTGCCTGCAGTGCAGGAGACCCCAGTTTGATCCCTGGGTCAGGAAGATCCCCTGGAGGAGGGCACGGCTACCCACTCCAGTATTCTTGCCTGGAGAGTCCCATGGACAGAGGAGCCTGGCGGGCTACAGTCCACAGGGNTGCAGTGCAGGAGACCCCAGTTTGATCCCTGGGTCAGGAAGATCCCCTGGAGGAGGGCACGGCTACCCACTCCAGTATTCTTGCCTGGAGAGTCCCATGGACAGAGGAGCCTGGCGGGCTACAGTCCACAGGGTCGCAAAGAGTCGGACACGACTGAGCGACTTTCACTTGACTTCACACATGTCTGACACTGCTCTTCCAAGTCATGCATTACAGGGTGTGCTCTACATTGTCAAGCATTTTCCCCCCAGGACCTGCCAATGACTGTCGTCTGCTTGGACACAGCACCTTCAACACCGGCAGGAGTTATTCTCTGTCCCTTAGAAGCGTTCCTTCAGCTGCGCTGACTGCCTCACATACACCCACAGCAGAGTGTTCTCACCTCTTGCTTTTGAAAAATCTCCATCTGAACTTCGTCCGTCATCATCATGTTCCCCTTCTCACTAGCAACATGCTCACGGCTTCTGCACTTGTCAGATACTACAGCGTTATCAGTATTCTTAAAATAACTCAAATCTAAGCACAGAGGCAGGAACCAGTTTCCAGGACTTGTGCTGGACCTCTGGTGACCGTCAGTGCCACCTACTGGTGCCGCTCAGAACTGACAGTTCTTTCCTTGTCTGAAGGGTTAGGTTTTCGCTCACAAGTTGCTTCTTGAGTAGACAAGATTTAGCATAAATAATTGATTAATTTAACAACCACCCCAGCGATCGGTACTTCTGTTTAAATCCTTCCATGTGTCTAGAACATACTGTCAACTCTAAAACTGTTCACACGTGCTAAGAACCACGTTTATAAAAATTCTCATTGTAAAGGTGAGCCAAGATTCGCTCTTATTCCAAAGCATTAAAATAATGTAAAGAAGTTACTCCAGTCTTGCGTAGAGCGCGTTCATTCAGATACACATCCCCACTTCCAGATTCACGAAACACATCACATACAACGGAATAGACTGGAGGGAGTGTGAGGCAGGAGATCTTATTTACCGAAAAACAGCCTGATTCAGGGCTCAAAAGCAACGATTCATGGTGCCGGTAGCAGAGGCAGGCAAGCTGAGGGTGGCACTCTGAGCACCCCCAACCTGAGGATGAAGTGGCGTCCTGGAGAGGAACGAAGCTTCTCCGAAGGTTCCCGTGTTCCAGGGAACAGACTGTTGTTATTCCAATTTGTGGGGCTTCCCAGGTGGTGCTAGTGATAAAGAACCTGCCTACCAAATGCAGGAGATGTAAGAGACCCGGGTTCGATTCCTGAGTTGGGAAGATCCCCTGCTGGAGAGCATGGCAACCTACTCCAGTGTTCTGGCCTCAAGAATCCCAAAGACAGCGGAGCCTGGCAGGATGCAGTCCATGGGGTCACAGAGAGTCAGACGTGACTGAAGTGACTTAACATGCACGCACACACACATTCCAATTTGTAACACAAGAAAGGCTGGGAAACCACCTACTTCCCAACATAGATTTTGCTTACAAAGAACTTTCAAATCGATACATCCTTTGACCTTAACACCATAAGGGCGCCAAAGCAAGTGTCATCCCTTTACCACAAAGGTAAGGCCACCTGATCACAGATAGGAAAGCAGGGACTGACACCCACGTCCTCTCGGCCTGCTTCTTCCGCGGGGCATCCCAGAGGACACCTGTCTGCTCTCACACACAGAAGCCTGGACTGTCCCCTCCCATCCTCGGCATCGCAGAGACTTCCGCAGCTGCTGAAACTCTACCGGCAGAATGAAAGCAATTGTGTCTGCTTCTTACTTGCTTTATTTAAAGCCAAAAACTGTCACACAGTATTTATGCAAAAGTTCCAGAAAATAAGAAACCTTAAAAGCCAACGACCTCAGGAGACAGCTGACTTTCTGCAGACACCAAGTCAGAATGGTCCGCTCCAATCAGTGCGGACCAAGAGCTGGAAGTAGAGCCCCTCCACACTGACCAACGGGCTTTATAAATACATATAAATTACATTAAAATTGGAAGTATGGCCACTCAAATCCACACAAGCAATGCGGTAACAAAAGACTCTGCCAGCAACAGCTCTATTACATGGTCACAAACTGTATCTCCTCCAGAGACTATATGTCACACGAAGATTGTTCTAATTATATTCCCTTTTTAAACTGGTTTGAAAAGTGGTTCCTTCCGGCCCCTAACCAAATATTTACTCTGTTTGAAAGTAGGATTATGCAATCAAACAAATGTCAAGAGACTTTCGTTCCCAATAAACCGAAAAGCTTTAAAAGACAGAACGTTTTCAGCACTGGCTTTTTTTACGGTGAAGAAGGAAATGATGAATCCAGGAGTTAAAATCAAGAGTTTACATCTGAAAACAAAGCTCTGGGTTAAGTATGTGCTCCTCCTGTCCGTACACCTCTTATATCCACGGTGTTCCTGCATAGACTGATGGTCGGCATAATAACCTCTCTGAGGGCAAAGACCACGTGGGCTTAATTGACTCACGTCTGGAGCCTCAGCAAAGGGAACAGTGGCTGGCACTTAGTAGGCCTCCGTAAATACCTGGTGAATGAGTGAACACACTGTAGACTCAGCAGCACTTGCGCGACCACGAGAGGACACTCCGTCTAGTTTCCTTTTGATTCTACTTGCCTGGGCTGTGCTGGGTCTCTCTTGCCGAGTGCCAGCTTTCTCTAGTGGGGGTGACTTCTCCTGGGCTTCCTCATAACTCAGTTGGTAAAGAATCTGCCTGCAGTGCAGGAGACTGGGGTTCGATCCCTGGGTCAGGAAGATCCCCTGGAGAAGGACATGGCAACCCATTCCAGTTCTCTTGCCTGGAGAATCCCATGGACAGAGAGCACGTGGAATCTTCCCAGACCAGGGATCGAACCCCTGGTCCGCTGCGTTGGCAGGCAGATTCTTAACCACTGGACCACCAGGGAAGTCCCAGGCTAGTTTTAATACTAATAAGAGAGACTGAATTCAAATCCTTCCCCCCAAAATCGACGGCCTGTCTTCCCACTTTGCTAACCAGGTCACTGGAATGATCAGATTCCTATTTCTATGCCTAGCCATTTTAAGTAAAAAGAGAATTTCCCAGTGATGACTCTAATAGGAAGCTTTTGAGCACACTGGGGGTTTAACTTCTTCTTTTTTTTTTTTCTTTCGGAAACAGTGAGAGAGGCAGAATAATAAAACCGCGCTTCGACAAAGTGACAACGGATAATAATACAGAGAAAGTGGAGGTACATTCACAATGCCAACTAGACTAGCAAGAGGAAAAAGGGACAATCAATTTTACTGCTGAAAATACGGTGTGGTCCCCGTGGAGAGATTTCACTGAGACATGAATTAGGACAACGGAGACCCTAGAGATCTTTTCCCCATTCCTCTAACATTGCTTCTAGCAAAATCTATACACGGAGACTCCTGGAGAGCCTGATCTGAAAATACAGTGTTTTGATGTGTAACTTCATGGCACCTCTTTAAATAAGCATTGTCTTGGCGCGCTGAGTCGCTTCAGTCATGTCCGACTCTGTGTGACTCTACAGACCGCGGCTGGCTAGGCTCCTCTGTCCATGGGGACTCTCCAGGCGAGAAAACGGTGGGTTGTCATGCCTTCCTCCAGAGGACCTTCCCGACCCGGGGACTGAACCCGAGTCTCTTACGTCTCCTGCATTGGCAGGCGGATTCTCTACCACGAGCACCACTTGGGAAGCCCATCGTCTTTAGTGTCTGAGATTATTTTGGGCAGAGCTCAGCATGGAACGGCCATGCCGCATGAAGGGCTGCCCACCAGCATCACACCTCACCTGCGACTCCTCCAAGCAACGTGCAGACAGCAGGACGGGAAAGTAACATCCTCGGAAACACAATTATCAGAGCTAGTCCGGGTTGTCAGGGCACTTCAGATATGAAAGTGTCTCAGAGGCCCCTCTTACATTGAAATATATTACCATGAATATTTATGCATTTACTATATATAATGGCAACCCACTCCAGTACGCTTGCCTGGAAAAGCCCATGGATCAGGGAGCCTGGTGGGCTGCCGTCTTTGGGGTCGCACAGAGTCCGACATGACTGAAGCGACATAGCAGCAGCATATATAACAGAAACATAACATACAGAAGGATAGTAATAAAGAATTGTTTAGGGAGTAGTCAGAGCCTTCAAAACGTGGTTCATCTGGGAAGCCTTGACATAAAATAAAACAGGAACCCACCAATAAACAATAATAGAAACTTGGGGCTTTCCTGGGGGCTCAGTGGTAAAGAATCTGCCTGCCAAAGCAGGAGACACGGGTTTGATCCCTGATCCAGGCAGATCCCACACGCCCCGGAGCAACTAAGTCCATGAGCCACGATTATCGGGCTTGTGCTTAGAGCCTGGGAGCCACCACTCCTGAGCCGAGCACAGCAAGCGGAGAAAAGCTCGAGCAGCGATCAAGACCCAGCACAGCCAAAACCAGAGAAGCAAAATGATTAAAAAACCAATATAATAGACAGTAGCAGTTCCGTTATGTATCAGACTTTACGACACATCTCTCTGTTATTTCATCTGATTCTCACATCCGACCCAGCGATTTGAAGCTACTTCACCTCCATTTTTCAGAACAGGAAACTACGCCCCAGAGAGGTCCTCTGACTCAGGGTCTGTATCTCTCTCCCCAACATACGCTCTCCCATTGAGGCGGATAAACGAATCAATGCCGGCATCACGGGCACAGCCCAGCATGAAGCTGTGTCAACAGTTTCGTAACGTACAACTCTCCACACCTGAACTGTTCTTCTCTTCTGTGATTCACTTTATACTAAGTTCTTTATATAACGTACTTCTTTTAGAACTCCAGCAGCTTAAATGAGCGTTGGGGGCTTCCCTGCTGGCTCAGACGGTAAAGAATTTGCCTGCAATGCAAGAGATCCGGGTTCGATCCCTGGGTCAGGAAGATCCTCTGGAGAAGGGAATGGCAACCCACTCCAGTATTCTTGCCTNAAATGAGCGTTGGGGGCTTCCCTGCTGGCTCAGACGGTAAAGAATTTGCCTGCAATGCAAGAGATCCGGGTTCGATCCCTGGGTCAGGAAGATCCTCTGGAGAAGGGAATGGCAACCCACTCCAGTATTCTTGCCTGGGAAATCCCAAGGATAAGGAGCTTGGCTGGCTACAGTCCAGGGGTCGCAGAGAGCTGGACATGACTTGGCAACTAGCATTTTCACTTTTTACTTTCAAGGGCTTAGGATTCTGTGAGTGTAGCTTATACAAAATTTTATTCTACAGATTACCATGAAATTCTATTACACTTACACAAAATCAGCTTGGGAAACTGTAACTCTGATTATAGCTCCACACTTGAGTTAATAAAATGGTCCCAGTTAATTCCTCAACTGTTTTTACTCGGAATACTCAATACTTTCTCACAAAAAAATAATACTGAAATGCTTCCTTTGTATAGACTAGAAGGGAGCAGACATCAAGGGACATGGTTAGTGGTTTGGGACTTTATCTCTCTTTTTTGTTCCAATCCAACTCAACACTCAGAATACCACGTGCATTTCAGGAGTACATTTCCCTCCTGTCTGCAGGGGTTTCCTCATTACTGGCCCCTCTGGGGGACCGGGAACACATCTGTCTGCAGANTTAGTGGTTTGGGACTTTATCTCTCTTTTTTGTTCCAATCCAACTCAACACTCAGAATACCACGTGCATTTCAGGAGTACATTTCCCTCCTGTCTGCAGGGGTTTCCTCATTACTGGCCCCTCTGGGGGACCGGGAACACATCTGTCTGCAGACAAGAGCCAGCTGCCCTGTGAGGGCTCCATGAAGCCCTGGCACAGGGCTCGGTGGAGGCGGGCTCTCTACCTGCATACTACCTGCCAAGGTTAAGCCACCGAGGGAGCTATGCTAATACTCCTTTTCACTCTTCTTTTTATTTATTTTTGGCTGTGCTAGGTCTTTGTGGCTGCACAAGCTTTTCTCTAGCTGCAGCGAGTGGGGGCTACTCTCCAGATGCAGTGTGTGGGCCTCTCACCGGGGAGGCTTCTCATTTCAGAGTCCAGGCTCTAGGGCACGCGGGACTCAGCAGCCGTGGCCCCCGGGCGCTAGGGCACGCGGGACTCAGCAGCCGTGGCCCCCGGGCGCTAGGGCACCGGCTCAGTAGGTGTGGTGCGTGGGCCTCGTCGCTCCTCTGCATGTGGTATCTTCCCAGATCAGGGATTGAACCGATGTCTCCTGCTTGGCAGGGGGACTCTTTCCCACTGGGCCAGGGAAGTCATACTTTTCACTCTCAATAGAAAGCCTGTGCCACAGAGAACCCCAAACTTTGGTTGCCAGACAGCAGCACCTCGAGACGGATAAGAGTCCAAAAGTAAAAACCAAGCATTTTCTTTTCCATCCTGCCCAAGTGGTCTGATCGCAACATCTTGTTTCTGAGTCTCTTCTTTACAAAGACAAGCAACCGAAATCCAGCTTCAGAGAATTACTGGTGACTGAGTAGACAGCAAGCTTAACAGCGTTGCTTTGGGAGGGACGAGAGAGGTAAGGTAGAAGGGAAACCTGAGAGGAAGCCTTTCTTCACGTCTGCACATCATCTTACAGGTACTGCTTCCCTGCTCTCTATGGAAGGGAACATCACCTATGAGCCAGAGTAACGCCTCAAAACACAACTGGACGCCACACCTTTCAAGGCCAACTCTACAACCACAGTGCATGTTTTAGCGGCATGTTTTTTTCATCAGTTGCTTTAGTGAAATAACAAGTGCAAAAGCAGGTACCAGAGCCTTGGGCAGTGTGGGAGGTGTGTGTGTGTGTGCATGTGTATGTGTGTGCGTTTGTGTGCGCACACGCGTGCACACTAGGAGTGGAAAGGCAAGCGGTCTCATCTCCAGCTCCATGTGGTTAAAGACGATACAACATTTGACAGGGAAGAGTCCTGCTCAAGGATTTTTAACATGCTAGCTTCAAGGTCTTTTTCTCTTTTTTTTGGAATGCTTTGAATTCCAGATGTTTGTGTTTTAATTTTTTTTTAATCTTCTGTTTTGCAATACTATCCACTTTGAAGGCCATTTCTGTAAAAACAAGTAATTCTCTGGAAATAAAATCTAAAAGTGAGCAGATAGTTTTATTCAAGGTCTTCTTTGGGGCAAGGACAGTCAGTCTACTGATGGAGAGTCAGTGCCCAGCCTATAGATCACCAGACGCAGACACACACAAGGGCTTACCTCTGAATCAGCACCCCAGCCACCCCTCTCCCGACCACATTCAGACCTGTCCTGCTCCCTCCCATATTCTCCTGCAGGAGGGGGTTACACACTGACTGCTTCGGGGGGATGGGAGGCTGTAAACACGGGGGGTCCCTAAGGGTCTCTCTGCTCAGCAGAGGGGTGCTCCTGGTTCTTCCTAAACTCCCCCGGGGAGGGTGCCTGTTCACACGGCGCTTCTCCTGCCATTTCTCAGGCTCCGACTAAGTCCCCATCAGACTTGCCTCTGCCTGAGAACGGCCTCTGCTTCCCAACCTGCCTGTCTCAGAACCTGGCTGGGTGACAGCTCAGTTCTGCTATTTATCATCACCTTCCGCTCAGCGACAGACTCTGAGCAACGCTGGAGCGTTTTCCGTCCTCCACCGAGAACCACAACACTCTCACTAAACGTTAAGCAGACCATCGGTTCTGAGTCTCCCAGCTGCTGTCAGCACTGCCAAGAACAAGGGCAGGGCAGGTATTCTGTAGAAGGCAACAGCTTTCGGAATACATGCCACGCGGTCAGCCCTGATCTAGACATCTTTTCTGCCTCCTCCTCAACTGCAAAAGCCACACAACCTCCGGCTGCCTCCACCTTCTCCTCTGAAAAATGACAAGGACCACGGCTGTGCTCGTCGTGAGAGCAGCATCTTATAGCTGAAGGGCTGCAGGGGACAATTCTTGCTGTTTCCATGAGATAAGACTAGGAAAGCGTCTGCATACATTTTCCCCAGCTTCCTTTGTAAGGAACAATACTGCTAATTTAATCCCTATTTTACGACGGGAACTGATTCCGCTAGAGTGACAGAGCTGCTTCAAAGGGGGGAAACCCCCATTCCCAGACCAGCAGCCTATTGTGTCTGGTCTACAGTTTCAAGAAATCCGGTACTTAATCAGCCAGTCTTACTTCTGGCCATCCATTTATTAAAATGAAAAATTTAAGTTTACATAACTATATTCTTAAAAAAACATTTTTTAAAATATTATCTTGAGTGATAGAGATACTGGACCCCAAGGTTTCTAAATCCTGAAGCAGGGATTAAACAACTCTTCTCAAATCCCCCAGATATGCTCCTTGCTTCCCTGGTGGCCCAGTTGGCAAAGGATCTACTTGCAGTGCAGGAGACCCAGGTTCGATTTCTGGGTCAGAAAGATCCCCTGGAGAAGGAAATGGCAACCCATTCCAGTATTCTTGCTGGGAGAATCCATGGACTATAGCCTGCCAGGCTCCTCTGTCCACCGGGTTCCAAGAGTCAGACACGACTTAGTGACTAAACCACCACCACCAAATATAAGGGTGAAGCAGAAAGTCTCCACCCTCAGAACTGAGGCACACCTTTCATTGTTCTAGAAGACACCTCCTTGGATAAAGCCAACTGCAGATGAAGATATAAGATAAAGCGTTGTTTCCATTGGTACAGAACGGTCCAGTTGCAGGCCTAAAGATTGGGCTGTTCACTGCTCTGGTTCCATGAAAGGAAGGGTACAGGTCTCTACACTTTTTATATGTAAGGAGATTAACTAGGCCCAGGTAGGCCAAGAGATACGAGTTTGAGTTTGGGGGTGGAGGGCTGTGGGGAAAAGCTCAGGATACGGCAGCCAGTTGACTAGGGAGGATGTAATTTGTACTTTATTTCCAGACAGGAGGCTGGGTTAACCTCACTCTGTACTGCTGGGTCTGGACCTCAGACCCCCACCCAATTCCCGCTCAAATGTGAAACTCCAGTCCCAGTGACATGATTTACCCAGTGAAACTGCATAGAAACCCTCTTTAACAGCTGCAGAGACCTGAGAAGATATTCACATTCAGGCCACATAGGCAGGAGAGTTGTTTAGAATCATAAGCATTTAGAGCTAGAAGGAAACGCAAACAGAGCATCTGCGGACGGGACACAAGGATGAAGGGGCCCTGGCTGTGCAGTGGAGAGCTGCAATCCATTAGTGATGTCTGTGCACGTGCAGGCGTAGAAGTGGTCTTGTGCTCCGTGGCGACAGACCATTTAAACGCCTCTCAATTGGATCTGCATATTTTCCCCTCAGAGTGCCCAGACAGTCACTCGTGTCCAACTCTTCGCCACCCCATGGACTGTAGCCCGCCAGGCTCCACTGTCCATGGGATTCTCTGGGCAAGAATACCAGAGTGGGGTGCCAGCTCCTCCTCCAGAGGATCCCTCAGAGGGTAAGCATTTCAAAAATATCTCTTGTTCTAATCCATTCTTGTGCATTAAAAATTTTTTTTCAGGGTCTTAATTTTTAAACTTGCTTGTAATCTTTAATTTGTAAATGTGTAGCAATGAGGTAATTTTCTAAAAGGGAATTTGTTATGGGTGAATTTGATTTAATAAAAATCAAACGTGAACATTTGTATTTACACCCAAAATATCCGAAGTAGACTAGTCAGTCATTATAAAATGTACAATGTGATGCTATTAGGTAACTGGTCAATACAATGTATATTAGTTTATATAGATAAATGGGCGAATAGGTAGGGAGGCAGGTCAGATGGATGGGTAAATGGATAGACAGCTTTTGGATGATTAACACATGCTCATGGAGTTAAAAAAAAAAATCACTGCTAACAAAGATAAATACTACATGTCTGACTCTTTGTGACCCCATGGACTGTAGCCTACCAGGTTCCTCCGTCCATGGAATTTACCAGGCAAGAACACCGGACTGGGTTGTCATTTCCTTCTCCAGGGGATCCCCCCAACCAGGGGATCGAACCCGGGTCTCCCACATTGCAAGCAGACACTTCACCATCTGAGTCACCAGTGATTTGGATACATTTTCACTAAAAAGTTATATTTTTCAAATACTGGGGAGAAGAAGCCTCTCACTTTACAGATACGGAAAAACAAAATCCTGCAGACACAGAGTGAGGACGAAGCCCAGGTCTTCTGGGTCCATTTACCGGGCTGGCTCTCATCATGCCACCACAGCAGAAAGGTCTACTCCAAGTCCACAACCCCATTGACGATTCTGAAATCCAACGAGTTCTGAATGTACACAACTTACCCCGAGGAGAAAACGTGACTTGGACTCCCATGAGGCCACTTACAGTACTTACTGTCACAGATGAGAGTGTAACTAAGCCCTACTGGGGACACCACATGTGACACAGTATAGACACAGCATTTCTCTTATAAAGTCTGAAAAAATCTAAAACGCATCTGGCCCAGGGGTTTGGATAAAGGAGGGCAGGCCAGTACTGATGAGCCCTCAGCCTTCAGGGTGTGGTGGGCAATGAAAGTCTAAGTAGCTCAGTCGTGTCCAACTCTTTGCGACCCCACGGACTATACAGCCCATGGAATTCTCCAGGCCAGAATACTGGAGTGGGCAGCCTTTCCCTCCTCCAGGGGATCTTCCCAACTCAGCGATAGAACCCAGGTCTCCCACATTGAAGGTAAATTCTTTACCAGCTGAGCCACCAGGGAAGGAAAGCTATGTTTTTAATTTCTGGGGCTCAGAAAAAGGCAGGTGTTTTTAATTCCTGGGGCTTCCCTGGTGGCTCAGTGGTAAAGAATCCGCCTGCCAATGCAGGAGACATGAGTTCAATCCCTGGNTAAATTCTTTACCAGCTGAGCCACCAGGGAAGGAAAGCTATGTTTTTAATTTCTGGGGCTCAGAAAAAGGCAGGTGTTTTTAATTCCTGGGGCTTCCCTGGTGGCTCAGTGGTAAAGAATCCGCCTGCCAATGCAGGAGACATGAGTTCAATCCCTGGGTCGGGAAGATCCCCTGAGGAAGAAATGGCAACCCAGTCCAGTATTCTTGCCTGGAGAATCACAGGCCCCACCCAGCCACGGGCCTGCCCCCTCCACTCCAAGAACACACCTGGTTTCACACCCCAGACGGCAGCTCTGAGGATGGAGTGGGATCCTGAAGCCGAGTCCTCCAGCAGCTGTCCAGGGCCACCTGCACGTAAGGGTCAAATTCCTGCCCCAGCCACGATCGCCCCAGTTACCGGCATAAAAGCAAACCTGCCTTTTCACGGAAGACTATCTCGGGCTCCTGGCTACACCCTTTGGATGTGCTGTTTTCGCCTCTTGGCATCCTCTTAAGGTGATTTCATTTTATTCAAAATATTAGTGGGTAAAAAGAGCAGATGGGGCTTCTCTGGTGGCTTAGAAGGTAAAAAATCCACCTGCAATGCAGGAGACCTGGGTTCGATCCCTGGATTGGGAAGATTCCCCTGGAGGAGGAAATAGCAATCCACTCCAGTATTCTGGCCGCAAGAATCCCATGGACAGAGGAGCCTGGTGGGCTATAGTCACGGGGTCGCAAAGAGCTGGACACAACTGAGCAACTAACACTTTCATTTTCAAAGAGAGTGGATAACGAAGGATTAACAGTGGGATTTGCCCTGAGTCCTACCTGGGCCCAAAGGGGCCCCAGACTACATGTCTATCACCGTGTCTCCCACCTCCATACTTTCATAAGACAATCAGAGCCGAGCTGAAAAGGCACTGGCTGGTACAAATGCAGAGACCCAGTCCACTCCTGTTGTTCAATCGCTAAGTTGTATCCGACTCTTTGTGACTTCATGGACTGCAGCACACCAGGCTTCCCTGTCCTCCACTGTCTCCCGGAGTTTGCTCAGATTCTCGTCCATTGAGCTGGTGATGCCATCCAACCATCTCATCCTCTGTCGTCCCCTTCTCCTGCTGTCTTTAGTCTTTCCCAGCATCAGGGTCTTTTCCAATGAATCAGCTCTTCTCACCCAGGTGGCCAAAGATCGGAGCTTTTTATGATTCTGGAAAACCAACTGTTCTTTAAATCCTCCCATGGTCATTCAGATAAGCATTATGAACACAAACTTCAATAAAAACGCTTGATAGTTTTTCTTTTCATAATAAATTTTAGCCCTTGTGTAGACAAGGAAATTTTAAAGACATGACAATATCCTTTTATTGATAGATACTATGGTTAAATTTATATATTTTCTTGGGCTCCAAAGTCACTGCAGACAGGGACTGCAGCCATGAAATTAAAAGACGATTGCTCCTTAGAAGAAAAGCTATGACAAACCTAGACAGTGTATTAAAAAGCAGAGACATCACTTTGCCAACAAAGGTTCCTATAGTCAGAGCTATGGTTTTTCCAGAAGTCATGTACAGACGGGAAAGCTGAACCACAAAAAAAGCTCAGCACCAAAGAACTGATGCTTTCAAATTGTGGTGCTGGAGAAGACTCTTGAGAGTCCCTTGGACTTCAAGGAGATCAAACCAGTNGCTATGGTTTTTCCAGAAGTCATGTACAGACGGGAAAGCTGAACCACAAAAAAAGCTCAGCACCAAAGAACTGATGCTTTCAAATTGTGGTGCTGGAGAAGACTCTTGAGAGTCCCTTGGACTTCAAGGAGATCAAACCAGTTAATCCTAAAGGAAATCAGTCCTGAATATTCACTGGAAGGACTGATGTTGAAGCTCCAATAATTTGGCCACCTGATGCAAAGAGCCAACTCACTGGAAAAGACCTTGATGCTGGGAAAGACTGAAGGCAAAAGGAGAAGAGGGTGGCAGAGGATGAGATGGTTAAATAGCAACACTCACTCAGTGGACATGAATCTGAGAGAACTCTGGGAGACAGTGAAGGACGGGGAAGCCTGGTGCGATGCAGTCCATGGGATCACAGAGTCAGACACGACTTAGTGACTGAACAACAATGGTAAGTCACGGCTGCAACAGAAATCTTTACAGTGAAAGTCTGGACTGCATTTTGGAAACATGCATTGTCTCGGCTTCTCACCAGAGTTCTTTCCCAAGGAGCAGATCTGGAGAAGACAATGAATCTGTACATTGGAATTATGACGGGAGTGGGAGTTGAAGCAGATATATGAAAACGAGGACTTTCAGAGATTTGGGAGCAGATTAGTCTCTTCGGGCGTTAGTCTGTGCATGTGCACACAGAAATCATACTCATGTCGTAAAATGAAATAATTCCATGAGAAAAAGCTTTGCAAACTCTAAATCAAAATGTGTGTATTTTATTATTTTATATAAAATCAGCTTCCCTGGTGGCTCAGACGGTAAGGAATCCACCTGCAATGCAGGGTTCAATCCCTGGGTGGGGAAGATACGCTGGAGAAAGAAATGGCAACCCACTCCAGTATTCCTGCTTGGAGAATCCCATGGACAGAGAAGCCTGATGGGCTTACAGTCCACGGGTTGCAGAGTTGGACACGACTAAGCACACATATAAAATCAACTTACACCTCCACCTCAAGGAGCATGAGAAATACTTGATGCTTCTAAACCAGACTCAAACTAGTCTTTATGGCTAATGCATGCTGACGTATGACAGAAACCAGCACAATATGGTAAAGCAATTATCCTTCATTAAGAAACAAACAAACCAGCAACTCCTCCAGCATTTGGTTCCTGTTTATGCTGATGACACCCTCATGCCCCTAGGCGTCCAAGCTTGGAAACCTGTGGTAGAGACCTTGATCTGATGCAAGAATGCAAGACCTACTCTGATGCAAGAATGGTCAGTTCCTCTGAAAACAAATCTGCTCAGGTCAGCTGGCTCAGAACTCACTGACCACTGGCAACCGTTCTTGCACAACAGTCGCCCCCAGANGAGAGAAGACCCTGGGGCATGAGGAGGGAGAAGAGTGCACAGGCTCCCCAGTTCCTGGCCCTTCTCCCCACACTCCCAGACCCTGGAGCCCTAGTCTCATTCCCCATCCCAGGAAACACCTAGTTTGGAAGAAGCCCGCATGGGAGAAGGCAGGGAGATCAGGGGCACAGGCAGGAGCCTTGGGCAGGCAAGCCAGGGAGTTCACCTCACAGGACCCAGCATCCTGGTCCTCCCGAAAGTAGATGGAGTCAGCAGAATTGATGGAGGGGTCCTCGTCAAAGAAGTTGTAGGGTTGCAGGAAGAAGCCCACACCATTCCCCACTGTCACCATGCTGGGAATGTCCTCTGCATGTGGGATGTGCAGGAAACCGGCTGTCACCCAGGCCACCAAGTCCTAGTGGGGGAAGAAAGGGAGTCATGAGGCCTGGTGCTGCTAAGGACACCTCTGCCTCCCACAGGATTCTCTTTGGGAGCCCACCATCACTCAAGAGGGTTTTAAATCTTTAAAAGTGTTTTCATAGTAGCCCTGAAGTCAAAGCGTAAAGAATCAACTTCATATTAGGAGGGACACCAGCCTCTATGTCCCAGTCTGCAGCTGCCATCTCTGACATTTCCCATCATGTCTGCCTCAGCTTACCCATCCTGAGGGAAATGATGACACCCACAGGCTACTTTAGCACCTCCCCCGACTCTGGGAGAGTTCCCAAACTGTAACTGAAGGAAGGAAAATGGAGGAGGGAAGATCAGGTTTGGGTGGCAGAAAAGTTCAACGTTTGAAAATTAATCCTTTAGTGGCGAAGACAGAAACGGAGAAGTTTTAGGTATAAGAGATGTGGTCTTCCCTGGTCATTCCAGCCCTTCTGAATCCTGGGGCCCTTAAAGGACTCAGTCCACAAGCAGAAACTGAGAGAGATGCTGCCTCTCGAGGATAGGCTAGAGCCTCAGCCAGGGTCTGCAGATGAACCCCAGCTTAGGAAGTTCCCCCAACAAGTAGTGAGCAGATCCACAAAAGCACAGAAGCAGGAGTCAGCTCAGCCCTCCAGGTGGTCACGGGTTTTCAGACTCCCCCACCAAGGGAAGGTGGGGCTGATCTCTGTGCCCCTCACCCCTCCCTCATCTCAAACACTCAGCTGACCTTTCCAGCAATGGTCTCATTGTTGATGAAGTCAGCAAAGTCCACCGTGGGAGTCCAGGGGTCATTCTGATTGTAGATGCTGGAGCTGCAGGGCTCTGTCTCCTTCCTCTGGGTCACGGCCAGCTGGTACCTAGAGATGCTCTGGTCAGGGGTCCATGGTCACTGTCCCTGTCCTGCTGCCTGATCATCATGGAAGGGAGCTGAGCCTATGGACCTCAGCTTCCCAGCTCATCCACACCCTCACCGTGATGTCACCCTAGGATGCAGCCATTTTCAGGCACATCGCACATCCCACCTAGTGGGTGGTCCAACACCATTTTTTTTTTAAGATACAGTATTTGGGTGATCTCTTTCTTTTTCTTTTTTTTTTGACCTGAGCCCAACATCTTTTCATGTCCTTTTCCTGTTGATCCTTTTGGATTTCACAGCATCAGGAAAATAGGAAAGACTTATCTGCCTGGGCCCTAGCCTTCCAAGGGGACCACGTGTCTACTGTAGGCCTTTTGATAACCAGGAAATGTTTTGTGCTCTTACCTCACCTTGTGTAGAATTTGAACTGGGTTCCCAATTGCCCCTCCCAACATGCTGTTCTCATCTCATCCACCAACCTCCAACAATGCTCACCACCCACCTTCCCCAGCTGACCAGTCTCTCCATGGCCTGTTCTGGGGCAGTGGCCCCCCCCCAGCAAAGCTGGCCGTCTGGATGGGATAGCCACGAGGATGCCACCATTTGTGGCTCTGGTTGCTGGCCAGGTACAGGTACCGAGGGGAGGCCCCTCCCAGGGGGAAGGCGGCCTGATCCTCGGTCTCCAGCTGCTCCCGGGTCACCTGCAGTCTCTGTATCTGGTGCTCAGGGCTCCAGGGTACCATTATGGGAAGAAAACCCATGTCCTCAGCCCAGACACAGTTATCCAGTTTTGGGCGGCAAACGGGCTGCAGAGGGGGAAGGGAGGAGGGAGGCCTGGTCAGGCAGCTGCCCTGCCCCCTCTGGACTCTGCCTGCACCTGGCTTCAGAGTGGGGGCCTAAGAGAAGCCCAGACTGAGTGTGTCCCCTGCTTCTCTGCCCTCTCACCCAAAGATGCCCCCAATCTTTCACCTCCTCTTCTGGAATCGTTGCCTCCCCTAGGTGACTTACCTCCTACGTCCAGATCCACCTTGTACTGGGCACTGTGGGTGTGGATGGTGCCCAGCGTTTTTTCCCCAACCTGGTTTCCATATCTTCGGGCATCACCAAAGAGGAACGCTGAGCTGATGTAGCCCGTGGCATGGAATTTGACTTCTATGGCCCCATTGGGGTGGAAGACCATATCCCACACAGTCATAGTTGAGCATTGTGGACACAGACCTGAAGACCAGCACTGTCTCCACAACACCCCCAAAATAGTGGGAAAGAAAATCTGAGTGGTGTCGCCTCAGGGGCAGGCCCTTGTTCTGCTCAAACACACAAAAGGCATCATGTGGTGTCCTGGGGGCTTGGGACTCCACAAGGAGTTGCCAGTCCATGTAGGTGGCCTGGTAGGGGCACTCTACACGAATCAGGGGTGTGGGGAAGTAACCCACGCCAATGCCACTATTCAGTGGGCGAGTGAACATTGCTGTGGGGTATTCCCACACCGTAAACAATGCTGGCCACTCGTAGGCTGATCTCGTAAACCAGGCATTCTCTTTGTAATCAAATGTCAAAACCCTAGGACCACTGAAAGCTCTGAGGCCAAAGGAAAAAGTCCATAATTTGGAGGACACTCGATTGCTCGGAACATTCAAGCAAGGGCCCTGAGGATGGAATTGCAGAAGGGGAGTTGGACCCGGGGGCACCTGGGACTTCAGGGACCAGAACCCACCTGTGCCATTGTCAGGGATCACCACCATATTCACTCAGCCAGCCTCAAACTGCTCCTCCAGCTGGGCCAGACTCTTATAGTAGCGACTTTGAAAGAATACCTTCTGGACGGTCCACTGGGCAGGGTCCAGAGCCTTGTGGTCTACCTGCAGCGCCAGCCCTACAAGGTACAGGTAAGAACCACCTTTTGTGATGTTATACGTATGGCCAAACCAGGTGGCACTTTCCCCTGACTGCACGCCACGGGGAGCTGAGTTCAGGGTCAACAGTTTCTATCTTCGCTGGTCATAGGAGCAGCAGTGGTGGAGGACACCAGCAGCCTGAGGCGGCTCTCTGTCAAAGATCATCTTGTCTATGTCCAGGGACTCTGGGAGAATCACAGGGCAGTGGTGACAGGGCAGGGGGCCCCCATGACGCTCCACGGTCACATCCCGCATGTAGGAGGGCTGGGGCAGCGGCCCCACCACCAGCTCGGTCACATTGGGCTGGGGTTGTCTGCCAAAGAAGACGATGGCCAGTGCCTCCCTGGCAGGTGGGGGGCTCCCCCACCCTTCACTCCATCCCTGCCTCTGCACGCCAGCCACCCCCATCACACAGCCCTGCCCAGCTGTCTCTCTGCTGGAACCTCCAGCCCCATGCACCCTGTGCGGTCACCTCCAGCTCCGAGTCCCCTGCGGAGCCATTCTGCCCGCCCTGGTGATGCTCACGTCCCCGGGCTAAGAGCACAGAAACACACCCCGGTCCCTGGACCACTGCTTCCACTTGAAATGACACTTTACGTGATGTCTGTCTTGCTTCCTCAGTTATGAAGTCCACAACAGCAGTGATCCCATTTTAACTCCTACGGTGTAATCTCAGTCCTGGTACATAACGGTACTTGTTCACTGAATGAGTAAATCAGTCCATCTTGGGGTATTCTCCTCCATGTACCCCCCACCCCCGCTCAACCTCCTCCAAGAAGAAAAGAGCGCACAGCACGCCAGAGGGCCGGAGCCCTCACAGAAGCCAGGCGGCTGCAAATGCCCTGCTAGCTCTCCGGGTAATTAAGTTCTTGGCAGAAGAAATAACTTCATCATCTAGTTTTATTATTCTTCCAAACCACAATCCCAGAAGCAAATTGCGTTTGAGCTCTTGTAAACGACCTGACACCTCAGAGAATTCATTCTAGCTCCGAGGACAGGGCTCTTGTTGTGTGGAGGCCAACGGCTGTTCCACACACCAGGCAGACCCTATGAAACCAACAGGCCCTGACGCTTTGTCCTCAAAAGGGGTCCGGTCACCCCCCTTGCTCAAAAATCATTGACAACTGCCAACCATTCTTGCACAACACGTCACCCGTGACCCACCCTGTCTGGCCCCATCCACCCTTCACTCCATCACTGGGGTGAAGCAGGGGGTCTCATGAGGACACAGTCTAGATCCCGGAGGACCCAGTGTCCCAGGCCCAGCAAGCCGCAGCCTTAACCGCCAGACCCGGCCCTGCCCGCCCTGGAGAGGGGAGTTGGCGTGGTCTGCGCACGCCAGTCCCGGAGGCCACGGGACCAGGAGCTTTGCCGTCCACCAGCTGGCCCTTTAAGCCGACCCGTTACAGAAAAATGTAACAGGAAAAAAAGACCCCTGGGGATGTCTTAACGATGCAGTTTTCTATTTAGAGTTCTCTCCTCACATCTTCTCTCCTGAAAAAGGGGGCTCTATGTTATTTGTGAGGAAGCAGGTGAGTCCATCCCCCTAAGGAATAACCACAGGGCTTCAGGGCGGGAGGAACCTTTTCCAGAAAAGCCCCTTTAGGATCCTGACGCCCCAGGGCCCCGACACCTCTGTCTCCCCGGCGTGAAGTTCCTCATGGTTTAGAAATGTGAAAGACTCACGGGCGCTTTCTGCTCTGCGAGGGGCGCAGCCGGCCTGCAGCCCCGGCCCGGCGTCCCCGCCTCTGCCGCCTTCTCGCCCACGCTCCCGGTCTCCCCGGCACCGGGCGCCCGCCCCTCGGAGGACGGCAGCTCCGATTTCGAGCTGCTGCTGAGTTCTCCGGGCTGAGCTTTTCTGAGGAGAAACAAACGTGGGATTATCAAGACACATCCTGCAGTGAAGACAGCTTTCCCCCACGTGGATGTCTAGGTTCAAACGGCGTGAACGGCGCTGAGCCCTTGCGAGGCATTTACAGAACCAAGTCCTCGCAGCAGCCCTGGGGGGAGGGTGCGGTTGCCCTGGCTTTGCTGTAAGAGGCTCAGGATAACCGTTATCCTGCATCCAAGGCCCGGCAGCAGCCAGGACTGGAATCCAGGCCTGCCCGGCTCCCGAATCAGAAGCTGAACGGCCTTCCTTCTGTTCGGGAACAGAGCACAGCCTTCGTGTCCTCAGCAGCACAGAGTCCCTTTTTTCCCCGTGCGCCCACTTACGGCTGTGAAGTCACGGGCCTGCGGCACGGGACAGAGGCCCCCCCACCTGCTCCGTTTCTCCTCTCACGCGCGGCTGCCCACGCTCGGGGCCGGGGGGCCCAGGAGCCACCCTAGCACCCTGGCAGAGGCGACCCACGCCCTGCCCCGTGTCTGCCACCCGTGACCTCCCTGTGTCTGCAGTGATTACATCACTTCCTCATCCAGCACCTCCTCACTGTCCACAGAATGAGCTCCAGAGTCCTAAATCTGGCCTTCTAGGCACGAGAGAGCACCACCCCCATCACCCACGTGCACCCCAAACACACAGAAGGATTCTCCATCATCCCAAGTATCAAATACACTCTACCGAGGGGTCCTGAGGACCTCCTGCCTGCCTTCTCCCCCCTGACCTCCTGCAGCTGGAAAACTGCTCACCTTACCAGGTTCTCCCCCTGGGATCAGGATGGGAGCCCCCAGGCTGGCCTGAGTCACAGCGTACACACAGCCCGCGTGGCCGCTGGTTCCTCCTCCTGGACTGCAGGCTCCTGGACCGTCCCTGAGCACCCAGCGTGGACAGACCCCATCAGGCCTGCTCTCTTCAGCGGCCGCGCGGGAGCCTGAAATCCGAGGGGGTCCCGGAGCCTCACTCACCCCTACGACTGTGCCGCTCTTGCTCAACATTAGGAAAGCCCAGGGTCACTGGGGAACCACGTCCACGATGTCCCAGTGGGGACACAGAACAGCTGGCGTGGTGACCTCATGAGCAAAAGGGGTCCCCCGGAGTCGGAAAGGAGAACTTTCCAGAAACTGGATGCTGCCGCGTGGCCTCGAGGCCTGCCTGGCCCTCCCGCAGGCTTTATCAGCCAAGAAGCACGGCGGCCTCCCGCCTGGCTGGGCCCTCCCGGCCCCGCGGGTCCACACCTGCGCTCCGGCGTCTCCTGCTCGGCCTTCAGCCTCGCCCTCTCCGCAAGGATCTCATCGCAGATCACGTCGTAGGGTCTGTCCAGGTGATGTTCGCCCATCACCCAGACCCAGACCTCATTGTCCGCTCCCAGCTTCCAGTGAACGGATTTTCTGTTGTCTGCAAGCAAAACAAGAATCTGGTTTGAACAAGTATCTTCAGCCGCGGGTCAGGAGGTTTTCCACCGTTCAAGTATTTAAAGATCAGATGAAGCGAAGCACGTCCACCATGCTCTGAGCAAGCAGCCCCTTCCAGGGTGGTGGCTAGAATGTCTGTTTCAAATCATGATGAGTGTGGGTTCTGCACGTGCCCTTTTTATAAGTCAAGACCCCAAGATGGAAAGACTACTGTCTGCATTATCTCTAGGGTAACAGAGCCAACATCAGACCCCTGAACCTCTGAAGCCTAAGAATCTCCCTGCAACCCAGCTGCTCTAGGGCATGGCACGTCCACCATATTCCTGGGACTCACTGCTGGGTCCAAGGTATGCGTTTTAGGGTCAGACTAGCTTTGCTTTTAACCCTAGCCCTGCCACTTAGCCGTACGACTTGAACAAATCATTTTCTCTCCCTAAACCTCAGTTTCTCGTCCACACAACGGGAACGCTAACGTCGCTCTGGAGGACAGCCGTTGGGACAGGCAGCCGTGGGGCAGGTCCCCGGGTGTCTGACACGCAACAGCGCTCAGCAGAGGCGGCTGCAACCGCTCCTCCGTGCTGTTGACGGGCGTGGCAGCTGAGAGACTCGCACCAGTCGTGAGAGACGACACACCGGAGTGGGAGACGTGGGGAAGCTCCTAGAATAACCCCGCTCCCTGCTGGTTGCACGGGCTGTATCTACCTTCTAACTCCTGCTCCTCCAATGGGCACATCAGGCTCCCTGACACCCGGGATGGTGGGTCATCCCCTGGAGAAGTCCCAGGGCGGGCAGTCCTAAGTCTGAAGGTCCTGGAGGGGACTCACCAGGGCCATGAGGGGCCTCAGCTCGTCCTCGTCCACATGCCTGAGCCCGAGGACACACGCTCTCCAGTGCTGCTCGGTGTATGATGGTGGGGCGGGGGTGGAGGGGGCGGTGCGACGGCTGCCGGACGCAGGCCAGGCCGGGGAAGGGTTGCAGGAAGCAGAGGCCAGCTTCCCACGAAAGAGTCTCCGCCCAGCGGACGCAGAACCAGCGTCCTGCTGTGGACTGAGGACGTGGCCACTCGGGGCCAGCCTAGCTCTTCCCCTGGGTGCCTTCTGCCCTCGGGGCTATGAAGATGCTCTGGGTACAACAACGTTCTCAGTAGGACACTCAAGACATCCCTGGGGGCTCAGGGGTAAAGAATCCACCTGCCAATGCGGGAGACACGGGTTCGATCCCGGGGCCGGGAAGATCCCCCATGCCGCAGAGCAACTAAGCCCGTGCACCACAAGTCTTGAGCCTGAGGCTTTGAGCCCGGGAACCGCAACAAGAGAAGCCGCTGCAACGAGAACACACACTGCAACTAGAGCAAAGCCCATGCAGCAATGAAGACCCCGCACAGTCAAAAAATAAATAAGTGAAATCACTAAAAACAAATAGGATGTTGGGGGGCAGGGAGGAGGAGTCAGCCTGTGCTCACAGGTGGACGCAGGTACGAGGGGAGGTCAGTCCCAGGTGGCCCTGGCTGGGGAGGCCAGGTCAGCTCCGGCTCGTTGAGGAGATGCCCACAGGTTCCTTCACCGTGGGACGCCGGCATCCCTCACAAAGCCCCCGTACTGCCCGCTCTGGGGCAGCTAAGAATGTTCCCACTGCGTCCACCTCTCCGTCTTCACCTAACAACCCTCTGCCAAGAGTCCTGGCAGCAGGAGGAAGGTGGCCGGAGACGGCGTGGCCGAGAGCCAGGGGAGGCGGGAGGGGCCCAGGGGTCCCTGCAGCCCCTCTCGGGACAGCAACACACGCTGCCCCCAGACCGTGTCTCAGGGCGTAGCGCAGGGCACGCGGGGGCCGTAACTCCGGTTGGGGAAGGCCCTGCTCCGGGGGAGAGGCAGCCCAGGCGAGGACTGAGCCCCCGTTCCTCTAAGACGGTGGCGGAGGCGAAGAGAGACAGCGGCTCCGGGGCAAGAAGGAAGCGGGTTATTGGACGCGTCCGAGAGCAGCCCTGACGGCAGTCTCTGCTCTGACGGCCCCTCTCCTTCGGGGCAGAGACACTGGGGTCCTCGGGGGGTCCACACAGCTCCCCGAACCCAGGGAGGGGGTCACTCTAGTAAAGGGAGTGTCGGCCTGGCGCCCCTGGCTTTGTGCCAAGACAGGGAGGGCTGTCTCCCACGACGTTCCCACGGCGTGCCTAAGGCTGGCAGGGTGCAGAGCTGGCTGCTGCGGGGTGCACGGGGTGAGACACCCTCCTGCAGGTCACCAGGGCCTGGGAGAGGAGGACAGAGCGGCTGGCCACCGACTTGGTGAACTTCGTGCCAGGCCCTGAGGTAGATGCGCTACAGACACGTGCAAGCAAGACAGGCCAGTCCCGGCTCTCAGGGACTCACGCTCCAGCGGAAGGAGGCAGGCGCTGGGCCACTAGTTAGTTACGAAAGTAGCAGGACTGAGACAGTGATGATGTTAGTCACTCAGCTGTGTCTTAGGACCCCATGGACTGTAGCCCTCCAGGCTCCTCTGTCCATGGGATTCTCCAGGCAAGAATACTGGAGCGGGTTGCCATTCCCTTCTCCAGGTGATCTTCCCAAGCCAGGGATCAAATCTGGGTCTCCTGCATTGCAGGCAGATTCTTTACCATCTGAGTCACCTGGCTGAGGGAGGGGTGTTAAAGCGTTAGCGATGGCGTCTGGTGGGCAGGGGGACGTACTCTGTGACCAGGCGAGATTACGTCCAACGAGGATTCAGAGAAGGCAGGGAGCTTCAAAAGGACAGAGAAGAAATAAGAAGTTCCTGGCGTTCGGCTAGGGAGGCTGGGTATGGAATTCAGACAGAGAACAGAGTGGGTTTGGTGCTGGACAGGAGGAACAGTGTGACCGAAGCCCAGGGACGGGAACCGGCGAGGGGCCACGTGGAACCGGGGTCTCCGCCAGAGCTGACGAGGCTTGAGAAGCTGCCTGGCCATGGGCTGAGGTCACACGGGGAGCAGGGGCCCGCCTGGCACAGGCCCCAGACGCCTGGCGAAGGGGTTTACGTGGAGGGCCTGTGTTGCATAACTCCAGAAAGCTGTATGAAAATCCCAGTGTCTACTGCACTTTATTTCTCCAGTCTGAGTTTCCTCTTTGACAAAACAGAGGTGATGAGTCTGAACTCACAGACAAGTGCTCAAAAAGGATTAGTTCCATGTTCTTGGTCTGAGGGCCCAAGCGAGAGTCCACAACTGTCAGACACGACACCACAAAACTCCCAGAAGAGAACACGGGCAAAACATTCTCTGACATAAATCGTAACTATCTTCCCAGCTCAGTCTCCCAAGGCAAAAGAAATAAAAGCAAAAATAAACAAATGGGACCTAATCAAACTTAGAAGCTTTTGCACAGCAAAGGAAAACCATCAACAAAATGAAAAGACAACCTATGGATCGGGAGAAAATATTCGCAATGCGACCAACGAGGCTTCATTTCCAAAATAAACAAACAGCTCACACAGCTCAACACCNTTTCCACAGTTTATTGTGATCCACACAGTCAAAGGCTTTGTCATAGTCAATAAAGCAGAAATAGATGTTTGTTTGTTTTTTTTCTGGAACTCTCTTGCTTTTTTGATGATCCAGCGGATGTTGGCAATTTGAGCTCTGGTTCCCCTGCCTTTTCTAAAACCAGCTTGAATATACATAAATATAAATTTTTTTACACAGATATATTACCTTTCAGAGGGGCTTCACAAGTGATTCTAGTGGTTAAGAACCTGCCTGTCAGTGCCAGAGACTTGAAAATTGGAAAAATTTTTAATTGGGAAAGGGGAATATAAAGAGTATATATTGTCACCATGCTTATTTAACTTATATGCCAAGTATATTATGTGAAATGCCAGTCTAGATGAAGCACAATCTGGAATCAAGATTTCTGGGAGAAATGTCAATAACCTTGGATATTCAGATGACACAACCTTTATGACAGAAAGCAAAGAGGAACTAGAGAGCATCCTGATGAAAGTGAAAGAGGAACGTGAAAAAGCTGGCTTAAAACTCAACATTCAGAAAACTAAGATCATGGCATCTAATGCCATCACTTCACGACAAATGGTGAAACAATGGAACCAGTGACAGATTTTACTTTCTTGGGCTCCAAAAACCACTGCAGATGGTGACTGCAGCCATGAAATTAAAAGATGCTTGCTCCTTAGAAGAAAAGCTATGACCACATAGACGGCATATTAAAAAGCAGAGAGACATTACTTTACTGATGAAGGTCCATCTAGTCAAAGCTTTGGTTTTTCCAGTAGTCATGTATAGATGTGAGAGTTGGACCTTAATAAAAGAAAGCTGAGAGCTGAAGAACTGATGCTTTTGATCTGTGTGGTGTTGCAGAAAACACTTGAGAGTCCCTGGGACTGCAAGGAGATCAAACCAGTCAATCCTGAAGGAAATCAGTACTGAATATTCATTGGAAGGAGTAATCTAAAACTGAAGCTCCAATCCTTTGGCCATCTGATGCAAATAACTGACTCATTGGAAAAGACCCTGGTGCTGGGAAAGAGTGAAGACAGGAGGAGAAGGGGACGACAGTGGGTGAGATAGTTAGGATGGCATCACCGACTCAATGGACATGAGTTTGAGCAAGCTCCAGGGAGGCCTGGCAGGCTGTGGCTGTAGTCCATGGGGTCACAAAGAGTGTGACATGACTGAGTAACTTAACTGTCTAAAGGGTAAGTGTTACCAAGAATGACAGTTCAGACACTTTGAGGAATTATATATATTGGTTGTTGAATGCAGTGAAGCTAATAGGACATTTTTAAATGTGGGCATATATAGAGCAGAATATATTGCATATCAACTTAATTCCATTCATCCATGATGTCAACTATTACACCTGACAAATTCACTTCCCAGAACACCTAACCAAGAAAGCAGATAAAATTGTTAACACCAGTGCCATCTTCAAGGAAGCACTCACTTGCTATGGTTGTCAGCTCACAACTTAATGTTCCAAGAATTTCAAGAATCTCAAGAGAAACATTAATCATTATGGAAAATAAACAGTCATGTTTTGCCATCCCAGACATGTCTATACTTTTCATAGTTTGTCATTAGATGACTTGTTCCATCTCACTTTTGCTTAAAGCACTTGCTTTGTAACTGAAAATACAATCATTTCCTCATTCTTCATAGCTTTGTAATTTTTCTTAGTTTTACTGTTTTTGGATTTCTCTTTTCATTTTTTAAAAAAATATCATTTCTTTACCAAATTTATGCCACTTTACCTAATAATTTTTCATTTTCTTACAGATATTCAAGCAAAACGTTATTTATGCTGTCTTCCAGACAATTAAGACAGATTTTATGAATATAAGATCAAATAATCAAGCATAATAATAAACATGCACCCCCAGAGAAGCCAGAGGTTTGAAACTTAACACCTGGAGGCTTTGGGGAACTCTGAGGATGGAGATAGATTTGCACAAGCTCCAGTGTACTTGTTGCCACATGGATGGGATGTATTGTAAATTTCACACTCTCCCTTTCTTCACTGTCTCTGATGTGAATCAGTATCATATATGATATGTGTGTCTTTCTAGGCTTTTTACATGATTCTCATTTATTTAAACTCTTCTTTCCCTGTCTTTGAGTAAAATTACATCTCCCTCTTTCTAATCTTATAAATTTGAAATCTTACCAGTACCTGCGGACTGTTTTTCATTCTTTATGCTCTGCCTGCCTTGGCCTTTCATGTTGAAAGCTCACTGTCCCTCTCTATAGTATCCTGAGATCATTATTATTATTATGGTTTCCATTATTCTTTTTTTTTTTTGTCCTTCTCTGTACTGCCTGTGGACAAATATTTTATTTTCCAGCTTCTACACTTCATTATATGCATTCATATCCCCATCTCCTGATTAATTTCCTCTGTGTTCCCATGGGTAGTAGGGGCAAAATTTGACACCCCAAAATATCTCTTATGCATGTGGGTTATTTCAAGTGGAAAACAATCAAGCCCCAAAAGACTCAAGAAGCATCTTTGACCTTCCCTCTAAACTGCCTAAAGGATGTAGGTAGTGGACATGGTTGAGAAAGGCAGCTGTCAGCATAGATAACCATACAACTTACCTTTCTCCCCATTGAAGTCCCAAACCACTTCCCACAACATCCTTTTTTGTTGTTGCTTTTAGTTGAATATGGTATATAAGATGAGGGTTTTAGCAATTGTGACTTTACTCAATTTTTCTGTCTTTCTCTCTCATGTATTAATATATATATATGTTATTAAACTTCTGTTTGATTTTCCCCCATTAATCTACCTCATGCCAATTTAATTCTTAGGCCAGCCAGAAGAACCTAGAAAGGCAGAGAAAAAATTTCTTCCTCCCTGACAATGAAAGTGAAAGTTGCTCAGTCCTGTCTGACTCTTTGCCACCCCATGGACTGTACAGTCTGTGGAATTCTCCAGGCCAGAATACTGGAGAGCATAGCTGGTCCCTTTTTCAGGGTATCTTCCCAACCCAGGGATTGAACCCAGGTCTCCTACATTTCAGGTGGATTCTTTTACCAACTGAGCCACAAGTGAAGCCCCTCTCTGACAACAGCATTGTTTAAATCAGTCCTCCTATTTAACCCATTTAATTTCTTTAAAAATATATTAGCATCAGTACTTCTAATTTACAAAAATATATATTTTTCTAGTTCTCTATTCTGATTTTATTACAGCTTATTCGTTTGGTAGGGATACATAATATTTCAAAATCTGAGAGTGCTGAGTAGAAAACTGTTTTAATTGCTTGTTCCCTGAATTATCTATTTCTTACGAGGTTAGTTTTCCTGTTCATTCATTTGTATTTTGTCTTTCAAGGTTCAGAGTTTCTTGCTACTTACTGATTCTAGGTTTCAAATCAGTGATTGAATCTACAGTGTGGTCAGTTCTGCATCTTTCCCTTGTCCTACAGGCTACAGGATCAGTTCTCTCACTGGTCTAAAGGCTGGTTAGATGATCCCTAGATCTGTCAGGGTCATTAACCACATCCTGCCTTTCTGATGCTCAGAACAGAAATAATAAAAAAATTAACTCTAGCAGGAGAGGATGAGGGTTAATAAATGCTCTGTTTTCTTCTTTGTGTGATTTAATGTACCTGTAGTAGACAAATACAGGTACCTGTTGACAGCTACTGTCTCCAACAGTCCAGGTTCAGGCCTGACCTGAGCCACATGAAATAGCCATCAGTACATCTTAAGAGAAACATATTTATAAAATGGGTCCAGTCAAGGGCTGTGAGGCTGTTCCCAGAAGGACACAGTGGAATATCCTGAAATTCACATGCGAACCTTGTTCAAAATATCATCCATAACTGATTATCCTTTGATGAAGACTTCAAGGTTGGAAGTTTGTACCTCCATCTGACCTGCTTAGGTTTCCTTTTATCCTTCTTATAAATCATTTGCACTGACTTTATTTGGTTTCCTAAAATACAAAACAAACAAATAAACAAAGAAGCTCTTGGGTCCAGTATTTTTATTCATCTGAGACTACCTGACAGTGGAGGGGCCAAGCTCTCATTCCAGGTGGGACATCTGGAATTGTGGACTCCACAGCTGCCCCAGGCATGTTTACTTACTGGAAAGATGCAGAAAGGCTTCACTCAGCTATCAATATATTTTTATTCATGAACAGTAATTCTGAGAATAGCTCAGTTATATCTTTTTTTTTTTTTTTTTGGTATTTTCATGATTTTTATAATGTCTGGATTTGCCCTAGGCTCTATTCTTCTCTAAAGATGCCACACCCTTATTAGAAACTTGCTGCAAGTATTTCCTTATTTTAAAATCAACATGCTTAACTTTTTCCTGAGGTCAAGTAATTGTAGGCAGTAGATCCTTTTAAGCAAGTACATTTGTGGGACATATTGGCTCAGATGCTCCACAGATAATCATTTCATTAAATTCATGCTGCTTTCCCAAGGCCAACTGCCAGTCCCTGTTGCTGTCTACTAGGCATTTTTAATGTCTCTGAGTCTCATGGAGGAGAAAATACTGTTTCTACAGCCACCCACCCATTTTCAATCTTCAGGTTTTTATTTACTCCATTCTGGCTTTCTTAACTGTTTGATAACATCTTCCTTTCTTATTAAAATACCCCAAAATGCTTAGTTTGGTGGTTGCCATCATTCTTATCTTCCAACAGTGTATAATGATCATGAAAACATTTTTTCTACTTTCAAAACTCTATGTGAAAAGCAAGCAATCTATTGTCTTGAATGATGAACGTGTTTTAAAACCTTTAAATAATTCTCCTTATAGAAGCGATTCACTGTTGCCTTATTTACTTGGTAGTAGCATGACTATCACTTTGAGGCAACGTTTGATTTGTGGGGAATGGATCAAGGTGCGTCATACATGCAAATGTGCAGGGTAAAAAGGGAACTCAGTGGGCCAGGGAAAGCTCTGTCACAGAGGAGTGGGCTTTCTGGTAACCACAAAGAAGCACAAGACTGAGTGGTTGTAAATGAGAAATGTAATAAGAGAAGACAGAGTCCCCAGAAGTCAGAAAAGGCAAAAGACTGTGTTATTTTAAAAATACTGTAGCATTTTCTCATTCAGCCATCAAGTCATTGTTTTACTCTTGCTGTGAATCTTGGCTATGGTTCAGCCCTGGCCTCACTTTTCCTTCACCTCTTCCACTCCCATTGTAATTCAGCATCACCCATCTTTAGGCTCACAATTCTACCACCAAAATACAAAACACTGTTTGTACAAATCTCATAATATATCACAATAAGCTGACTTAGGCTTGAAGGAACTTTTAAAACAATCACACACAAAAATAAATATAAACAAAATGCCATATCTACTGTTTCAAGTAAAATGCCCAAATATACCACATACTTTCAATGTTAATAACTGAGAGAGTTAATTCTTAGGTTGATAAGAAGTCCAGGGTCCTGGAGGAGAAGAAATAGGAGGAAGAGGAGGAGGAGGAGAAGGAAGAGGGGAAAAAGGAGTCTGGGGCTCTGGAGGAGAAAAGGAAAAACTTATTTTTTCTACATTCCTCCATCTTAGTTACAGAAAAATTTTTTTTTTCTTTAAGTCCAGAGCTAATGATTACACGACAAAACAACTAATCGTGAACTCTATACCAAGGATTACATAACAACAGTGTATCCTGTTCAAGGACATGTTCCTCCTTAAGAACCTTCTGACTAATCCCGTCATCTTAAAATATAGATTGTGGGAATAGGTCTAGTAAGATTTTTACAACCTTGAGACTTTCTTTTGATCTCTTGTTAATAACCAATTGAAAAAGTATATAGCTCCTTTGCTAAGACTAGTGAGAGGGCACTCTCCGTCCCGCTTCTGATGTCTATGTCAGAAGCGTTCTCTGTCGTTTTTCACTGTAGTAAAACTTCAGCCACACAAAAACTCTGAGGGATCAAGTCTGCTCCTTGATCCTGAAGCTAAATCCCCTTCTTCAGACATCATGAATACAACATTGTAAGTAATCATTAGTTTCTCTCTTAGTTGTGGCATACAGGATGTTTTGGTTGCATTATACAAACACTTAGTTGCATCATGTGGGATCTAGTTTCCCAACCATGGATCATACCTGGGCCTCCTGCTTTAGTAGCATGAAGTTGTAGCCACTGGTCCACCAGGGAAGTCACTACTCATGACTTTTGATGTGCCTTAGCTCATCACAAGACAGCTAGATTGCCAAAGAATGAGTTGCAAATATTGAATACAGGTCCTGAGATCTCATAGAGGCTCCTAGCTGGCATCAGCTGCATTTTATTGGTGAAAATGGGGCCGGAGGATGGGTGGACTTGGCGAGGGGAGGGCATGTCACGAGACTTTACCTAATTTTTATAATTTTATTTTGTCACAAAGACCATGTAACTGGGGTGGATTAATATGTCAGACATGACTTAGCAACTGAACAACAATGTGCATTAAATAGATCTTTTAAAAATATTTGTATTAATTAAAAAAAATCTCAGCCTAGATACATTTTTATTTACAATCTGTCAGGGAAAAAGTAATCATATTTCAAGTTCTAGTTTACTCCACAGTCTTCAGGGACACATTTTTTTAATTGCAATGTTAGAAATTATGACTTTCATTTCATATTAATTGTATTTTCATTTTTTATGCTGGAATCATCTTTGAGATTTGTATTCAGTTCTTTTCTTCATGACATACTAAGCAAGTTTAGAAAAGAACAATATTTCATTCATAATTGTTACTAAGTGACTATAGCCATATCTGTTAACTCTCAATAAATAATTGTTGAATACTTGATGATGTTAAATTACAACATAAATTAAATATGGGATTAAAATTTAACAAAATAAGATTTTTGGTGATAATAATTAAGTTTAATATTTATTTTAACAGCATGCATTATTGTTTTGTTTTGTTTTGCTACTCATTGTGGAAAATCTGGAAATTGCAAATGAAAAAAGAATAAAAAAATGCCAGTCTTCTCATTTAGATAATCACAGTTAAATTTTGATGAATTACTTGTAGTCTTTATTTTGATCAACATTTTCTTATTTTTTAAAGACACACATGACATATCTGCATTCTGAATTTTGTTATTTCTTTTCATATTTGAAAGTAACAAATACAACTTTAAAATGTTTTACCAATAACAACTGAGAAAACCAAAAGCTACCGTAACTAACATTTTGTGGCCAGAGTGGCTTTTTACCTTCTTCTCTAATGCTCATTCTGTGGTTCAATCAGTCGGTTCAGTCCCTCCATTGTGTCCGACCCATGGACTGCAGCCTGCCAGGCCTCCCTGACCATCACCAACTTCCTGAGCTTGCTCAAGCTCATGTCCATTGAGTCGGTGATGCCATCCAACCATCCCATCCTCTGTCGTCCCCTTCTCCTCAAGCCTTCAATCTTTCCCAGCATCAGGATCATTTCAAATAAGTCAGTTTTTCTCATCAGGTGGCCAAAGTATTGGAGTTTCAGCTTCAACATCAGTCTTTCCAATCCACATTCAGGACTGAGTTCCTTTAGGATTGACTTGTTGGATTTCCTTGCTTTCCAAGGGACTCTCAAGAGTCTCCTCCAACATCACAGTTCAAAGGCATCAATTCTTCAGCGCTCAGCATTCTTTATAGTCCAACTCTCACATTCATACAGGACTACTGAAAGAACCATAGCCTTGACTAGACAGACTTTTGTTGCAGTCATGTCTTTCCTTTTTAACATGCTGGTTAGGTTGGTCATAGCTTTTCTTCCAAGGAACAAGTGTCTTTCAGTTTCATGGCTGCAGTCACCATCTGCAGTGATTTTGGAGTCCCCCCAAAATAAAAGTTAGACACAGTTAGAAAAAGTTTCCACTGTTTCCCCATCTATTTGCTATGGAGTAATGGAACCAGATGCCATGATCCTAGTTTTCTGAATGCTGAGTTTTAAGCCAACTTTGTCACTCTCCTTTTTCATTTTCATCAAGAGAGTCTTTAGTTGTTTGCTTTCTGCTGTAAGGATGGTGTCATCTGCATATCTGAGGTTATTGATATTTCTCCTGACAATCTTGATTAGAGCTTGTGCTTCATCCAGCCAAGCATGTCTCATGATGTACTCTGCCTATTGTTAAATAAGCAGGGTGACAATATACAGCCTTGACATACTTCTTCCCCGATTTGGAACCAGTCTGCTTTTCCATGTCCAGTTCTAACTTGCTTCTTGACCTGCATATAGATTTCTCAGGAGGCAGGTAAGATGGTCTGGTTTTCCCATTTTTTGAAGAATTTTCCACAATTTGTTGTGATCCACACAGTCAAAGGCTTTGGCATAGTTAATAAAGCAGAAATAGTTTTTTTTCTGTAACTCTCTCCCTTTTTCAATGATCCAACAGATGTTGGCAATTTGACCTCTGGTTCCTCTGCCTTTTCTAAAGCCAGCTTGAACATCCAAAACTTCACGGTTCATATATTGTTGAAGCCTGGCTTGGAAAATTTTGAGCATTACTTTGCTAGCTTGTGAGATGAATGCAATCGTGTGGTAGTTTGGTCGTCCTTTGGCACTGCCTTTCTTTGGGACTGGAAAGTGATTAAAATTTGATGTCTCTCTCTTTCCAAAAGGCAATTTAGATTTTTTCCCATATATTATCAACTTTTTTTCCATTAGAAAATTACAAAAAGGAATCTCATATAGCACAATTTTCTCAAAATATAAAATTGGTTAAAATTATCATATAATTTCCTTCATAAAAATATTTGTATCATATAAAAGTATTTACTGTTTTATATAAAGTTGTGAACAATACTGTTTTGTTAAAAATTCCTATTCAAGAAAGATTGTTTTATTTCTTGGGATAAGTTTTGTGAAATAGAATGAGTGAGAAAAATAGAGTCTGTATTAATAGTATGTGAATTAAAAGGGAGAGGGATGTTAGTTCATATTTACAAATAGTTATTTTCTGATGCTTCATTTACCAGTTGATTTTCTGTGATATATCTTTGTTTTGTGGTGCATTTATGTCAATGCACATACGTTGCTTTTCATGGTTGCTTATAATTGGCTTCTAAATTAATAATTAAAATCTATCTTAATATAGTGTCATCAATCACACTGAGTCATAACTTAGAAGTCAGCAGCCAGAAAACTTATTAAATATATAAAAATGTTAGATACATTTAAGTTAATATGCTGAGTCACAAAATATGTAAAAATCTTAGGTAAAATGATTTGTAAGATGATCATGAAAAAGTCAACTTACAGTACAAGAGAAGGAACAGTTCTGAATAATTTTACCTTATCAAAAATCCAAGGCATCTGTGACATTCCAATGTTCCACATTCTCACTAACCTTGATGTTATCTTTAGTTATCCATATATGTGTTATGGAGGATTTAATTTGTATTTTGCTGATGAAAACTAATGAATTTTTATCACTTTTACGAAGTGACTTTGTAAGTAATTTACATTCATTTCTCTTTGGTTGTCTTCTTGTTGCTGTTCTCTATATATTCTGTGTATGACTTCTTTGTTGGGTACACGTATAACCAATAATCTATCCCACTCTGTGGCTTAATTCTGAATTTTTTAATAATGAATTCTTAAGAAGATCTTTATTTAAATGTGATACAATTTGTCAGCCTTTCTCTTTACGCTTAATGACTTTTGTATCCTTTGAAGAAATCTCCTCCTACCCCACAGTCAGTAGGATCAATTGAGTTATCTCTTATAAGCTTTACCTTCTACCTTTACATCCTGAGCCAGCCCTGGAAAGATGTTTGTGTACAGTGTAAGATATGTGTAGAGTCGTTTAATGCCTTGTGGAGATTCAAAAGGAGGAAGATTTTTTCCACTCCTTTACATGCATATCTGTGAAAGTGAGAATTAAAAGATACATATCCTTTGGGCTTTTACAACTGCTTCAGGTTTGGGGCATACATTATAGACGTTTCTGATCTTCTAAACTCCTTGAACTGAAGTCATCCCTACCAAAACTCTCTCTGCCCAATAAAACTTTGGATTCATTTCTGGATTCTTCATCATGTTTCTTTGGTCGAATATCTATTTTGATGTCAATGCAACACTGTTTAATTACTGTAGCTAAATAGTGAGTACTAATTTTATAATGAGTGTTGATATTATAGTAATGAAAGTCCTCCCACTCATCCTTTTAATGACTGTCTTCATTATTCTTATTTTAAAAGCAGTTTGTATGTCTTGCTTCATCCATCACTCTTGGACTGGTCATCTATTTCACACTGGGACAACCCAGAGTGACGGGAGGGAGGTAGGAGGGGGGTTCAGACAGTGTGATGCATGTACACCCATGACTGATTCATGTCAATGTGTGGCAAAAACCACCACAATATTATAAAATAATTAGCCTCCAATTAAAATAAATGAATTTTTTTAAAGCAGGTTGTGAATTTCCACAAAGCAACATGTAAAACATTTTAATGGTGATTACACTAAATTTTAGAAAATATTTGGAATATTTAAAATATGAATGTTTACACTTAATAAACATGTTATATCCTTCCAATTATTGGGCATTTAATTATTCTTTTTAATAATGTTTTATTATTTCTTCTCTAAGGTCTTTTGCTGGATTAATTCTTAAGCAGTTAATTTTTGATGTTCCTGTATGTAATTTCCTTTCTCCTATCCTATTTCAGAAATGATTTATTTTTGCTAATAGTGGGGAGATCGTCTAGGAGTGAATCACCCTAATAATCCAGAGACTGATGTGATTCCGATGTGGGTTGCTCGGGTTGGCTCTTGGAATAGCCCTTGGGGTTCCCAAGTGAAAACCTGGGAGGTTCACTGGGTCTCTCATTTTCAGCAGGTCCTGAACCCTAACCCAATAAGCTTATTAAAATGTTCCATTTACCTCATCATTTCAAATGCCATTTAAACTTTGGGAATCAGTAATCACTTTAATTTATTTATTTGTTTATTTATTTTTACTTTACAATACTCTATTGGCTTTGCCATACATCGACATGAATCCACCACAGGTGTACACGAGCTCCCAATCCTGAATCCCCCTCCCACCTCCCACCCTACAACGTCTCTCTGGATCATCTCTGTGCACCAGCCCCAAGTATCCTACATGCTGCATCTAACATAGACCGGTGCCTCGTTTCTTACATGATAGTATACATGCTTCAGTGCCATTCTCCCAATTCATCCCACCCTCTCCCAGTCCCTCAGAGGCCAAAAGTCCGTTCTATATGTCTGTGTCTCTTTTGTTGTCTCACATACAGGGTCATCATTACTATCTTTCTAAATTCCATATACATGTGTCAGTATACTGTATTGGCATTTTTCTTTCTGGCTTACTTCACTCTGTATAATAGGCTCCAGTTTCATCCATCTCATTAGAACTGATTCAAACTTATTCTTTTTAATGGCTGAGTAGTACTCCATTGTGTATAGTATATGTACCACAGCTTTCTTATCCATTCATCTGCTGATGGACATCTAGGTTGTTTCCATGTCCTGGCTATTAGAAACAGTGCTGCAATGAACATTGGGGTACATGTGTCTCTTTCAATTATGGGTTCCTNATCAAAGAAAAGTTGTTGTTGTTTACTTCAACCGTATTGAGGTAAAGTGTGTGTTAATCACTCAGACTCTTTTGCGACCCCATAGAGAGTAGCACACCAGGCTCCTCTGTCCATGGAATTCTCCAGGCAAGAATACTGGAGTGAGTTGCCATTCCCTTCTCCAGGGGATTTTCCTGACCTAGGGATCGAACTCAGGTGTCCTATCTTGGAGGCAGATTCTTTATCAATTGACCCACCAAGGATTTATATGAAATATATTTCACCAGTCTGAAGTATACAACTTCTTGTGTTTTACCAGCTGTGTATAATTGTATAGCCACCATCACTATTGTGATATAGACTATTTCTATGACCTCAAAAGAGTACCCTTGTCCCCTTGGAAGTCATCTCCTAACCACTGTCCCTTGCCTGAACTTGATTCTTATAGTTTTCCATTGACTTTAATCCTAGACAGTGGTGGTATTAAGAGATACCTTAAGGGATTTCCTGTATTCCAGACAGTTTTACTTACCTCAAATGTGTTGTAATAGCCAAGTTTCCCCTCAATGATCAGGATTAATCATCCAAATCAGTATGGTAACTCTCTTGTCTGCCTATTGATTAAAAAACATTAGGCACTCAAAGTGGCTGGGTGGACATCTTAACTTCCAGTTCAGGGCAATCACTATTGTGTCTCATGGTAGAAGCATTCCTTCTTTTGGCGCTAATATAACTAGACCAGCGGAGCCTATGTTTGTGGGAAAAGGAAGCAAAAAATTTTGCCATTGGATCTGAGGGCTAAAAGTGAGTAGTAACACTGACTAACATCCCGTCGATTCTTAGATACTTGATTCTTGACTATGATAGTATTTAGACCATATTCACCACCCTGGAGGACATTTTTCCAGCCCCACATGGTATTGCCACCTACTTGGCTCTGTAATTGAGTATTTTTCTTTTCTTTTCTTTTCTTTTTTTAACTATAAAGTGAGTTCCCTGTTCAGAAGCATTGCTGTGTGGAATACCGTGTTGGTGGATAAAGCATTCTGCTAGTCCATGAATGGTATTTTTGAAAGAAGCAGTGCACACAAAGAAAGCAAAATCATATCCAAAGTGTCTATTTATTTCAATAATCAAAATGAATTACATGACAAAAGCAGTCCAATATAATCAACCTACCACCAGGTAGCTGGCTGATCTCTCTGAAGAATGCTGTACCAGGGACTCGGTGTTGGTCTCGGATACTGGCAGACTGAGCATCCAGTAATGGTTGTAACCAGGTCAGCTTGTAAGTAGAAGTTCTTGTTACTTAACCCATAGATTATCTCCATCCCTGCCAACAGGGCCACTTTATTCATGATTCCATCAAAAAATGACAGGAATGACTGGGGAAAGAAGCTGACTAGTATCCCAAGCTTGGTTATTAAATTGATTACTAAAATCCTCTTTGATGTCACCTTTTCATGTGGGACATAACCATCTTCATATTCTTCGCCATTTCACAAAGTTCTGTCTACATACCTCTTCCTTAGACTTCCTTGTCTTAAATTTGTCAATTACATTTCTTCCAAGTCTCTTGCCAGATGTCAAATCATTTTCCACAGCTCATGAATCATTATATATGCTTTTATCTGACTGTTTCTCCTTTCAGGCAATGTGATCAGCAAGATACACTGCTATAAATTCTGTCCGCAGAAGAACTTCCATCTACCTCTGTCCTTTAGAGATGTCCCAGAAAGGGGCTGCAATCCTGCAGCTGCCCACTTTCAGGTCATGTCTGTGCATAGCAGAACCATCTGTTAACTAGTTCTTAGTTTTTCCTTTCTCAGTCATCTGGTCCTAGGAAACTCTCCTTTAGAAGCTCTCCTNCTAGTTAGTTACGAAAGTAGCAGGACTGAGACAGTGATGATGTTAGTCACTCAGCTGTGTCTTAGGACCCCATGGACTGTAGCCCTCCAGGCTCCTCTGTCCATGGGATTCTCCAGGCAAGAATACTGGAGCGGGTTGCCATTCCCTTCTCCAGGTGATCTTCCCAAGCCAGGGATCAAATCTGGGTCTCCTGCATTGCAGGCAGATTCTTTACCATCTGAGTCACCTGGCTGAGGGAGGGGTGTTAAAGCGTTAGCGATGGCGTCTGGTGGGCAGGGGGACGTACTCTGTGACCAGGCGAGATTACGTCCAACGAGGATTCAGAGAAGGCAGGGAGCTTCAAAAGGACAGAGAAGAAATAAGAAGTTCCTGGCGTTCGGCTAGGGAGGCTGGGTATGGAATTCAGACAGAGAACAGAGTGGGTTTGGTGCTGGACAGGAGGAACAGTGTGACCGAAGCCCAGGGACGGGAACCGGCGAGGGGCCACGTGGAACCGGGGTCTCCGCCAGAGCTGACGAGGCTTGAGAAGCTGCCTGGCCATGGGCTGAGGTCACACGGGGAGCAGGGGCCCGCCTGGCACAGGCCCCAGACGCCTGGCGAAGGGGTTTACGTGGAGGGCCTGTGTTGCATAACTCCAGAAAGCTGTATGAAAATCCCAGTGTCTACTGCACTTTATTTCTCCAGTCTGAGTTTCCTCTTTGACAAAACAGAGGTGATGAGTCTGAACTCACAGACAAGTGCTCAAAAAGGATTAGTTCCATGTTCTTGGTCTGAGGGCCCAAGCGAGAGTCCACAACTGTCAGACACGACACCACAAAACTCCCAGAAGAGAACACGGGCAAAACATTCTCTGACATAAATCGTAACTATCTTCCCAGCTCAGTCTCCCAAGGCAAAAGAAATAAAAGCAAAAATAAACAAATGGGACCTAATCAAACTTAGAAGCTTTTGCACAGCAAAGGAAAACCATCAACAAAATGAAAAGACAACCTATGGATCGGGAGAAAATATTCGCAATGCGACCAACGAGGCTTCATTTCCAAAATAAACAAACAGCTCACACAGCTCAACACCAAAACAAAACAAAACAAAACAGCACCCAATCGAAACGTGAGCAGAGAACCTAAACGGATGTTTTTCTGAAGAAGACATGCATATGGCCAACAGGCACACGAAGAGATGCTCAACATCACTCATTATTACAGAAACGCAAATCAAAGCTACAGTAAGGTATCAGCTCCCACTGGTCAGAACAGCCATCATCAAAAAGATTACAAACAATCAATGGTGAGAGGGTGTGGAGGAAGGGAAACCCAGCTACGCTGTTGGTGGGAGCCGAAGTTGGGGCAACCAGCGTGGAAAATAGCATGGAAGTTCCTTAAAAAACCTAAAGCTACCATTCGAGCCAGAAACACCACTCCTGGGCATACAGGTGCCTTCCACCTACCCTCGGCTGCAGCGTCCATGTGCTGCCTGAACTCGCAACGCCCAAGGAACTGCCCGCCACTCTGGCCGCTCCTTGTGGTCACTCACCTCTGACCCAGAAACCAGAGGGCAGATGCCTGGCCGGCAGGGCCTCCGGGATTTGGGTGCTACAGCCACGTTCCTTCCGACTAATGCCATGCCAGGCCCGCCCTGAAATATGCAGAGCAACACCGAGGTTGTTAGTTACCCTGCTTGGCCATGAGGAGACTGAGGCTCAGGGAGGGTAAGTTCCTTGTCTGGGCTTGGGAGAGCTGGTGCAGGGAAACCAGAACTCCTTACCTGACTGTGAGGCAGTAAACCCTGTGTTTAGAGCCACCTCTGATGCACTGTCCAAACTGAAATACCTTTGAGAGCAAAAAAAGGAAACCCACCAACAGGAAAGGCAGGAAATGAATGTTTGCAGGGCTCTGCAGAACAAGCTGGGTACAGGGTCACCGTCTCGGCCCTGCAGAGCAGGACATTGCCAGCATTTCAGTGAAGACCAAGTCCTGGGCTTTCCTGGTGGCTCAGCAGTAAAGAATCTGCGTGCAATACAGGAGCCAGAGGAGATGCGGGTTCAATCCCTTGGTCGGGAAGATCCCCTGGAGGAGGGCATGGCAACCCACTCCAGTATTTGTTTCTGGAGAATCCTCATGGACAGAGGAGCCTGAGGGCTACAGTACATAGGGTCACTAAAGAATCAGGACACGACCGAAGCGATTTAGCACAGTAAGGCCCAGTCCTATGGGGACTTCCTGGAAGGTAGTGTGGGTAATAATTCTGGGAGTCTGTGTTTTAAACCTTTGAAAATATTTATTCTAGAGACAAAGGGACAGAAAGGGAGCTGGAGAATCCACAGGGCGCCACCGTCCCAGGCAGCAGGTGGTGGCACAGACAAGCAAGTAGGTCACTCGGCGGGAAAGCCGGCTGGCTCCAGGGGGTGAGAGGGAACATTCGTGTGGGCATCTGAGTCCAGCACTCCACACGTGAGACCCAAGGCCGTCACACTATCCAGCCCAGAGTGAGCCCAGAGCGGGCTGGGACTGGCGGCTCAGAGCAGACTCAGATCTGATGTTCAAACCCGGACTCCACCGGTGACCCCCCCACATCACTTTCTCCAAGTCTGTTTCCTTATTTGTAAGAATCAGGCGGCGGGCAACTTTCACTTCCCTGGATTCTTACAAAGATTAAATGAAATGGCATCAACACAAGGGCCTGGCACTTGCTAACAGACCCCCAGGGTGGTAGGGAGAACCTCCGTGGGATGGAGCAATGGGAATGTGCTGAGACAGGGAGTAACCAGGGGACTCCAGGCTTCCGGCTTTGGAGACTCAAAGGAAAGCGGGCTGCAGATCATTCTGGAGACTGAGAGGCAGGAGCAGGCCTGGGGGGTTGGGGGAGAGAGAGCTGGGATGATGCTGAAGAGCCTGGTTTTGCATCAAGGGCCCAAGGGTCTTCTGAGCAGAGATGTTCGTTGGGTAACTGATATGAGACCAGTGCTCAGATAAGATGTCTGGTTTCGAAATACAGGTGTGAGATTCCATAAAGAGAAGAAAAGGTGCCCCAGGGAGGGAGTACAGAGACTCTGACCTAGTCAGGGGAGTCTGGGAATGAGGCTCAGGGAATCTGTCAACTTTGGGAAATTCTGCAGCAAATGCCTTCTCTGTATGGATTTTCCTGGTCCCAGCTTTCAGTAAGTTTTCCACGGAGTCTAAGGGACCCTCAATCCCACCTGAAGCTTACCAACCACCAGGGTGGAGTGGCTCCCCTGGGGAACACAGGTACTCAGGGTCAGGCAGAAACGTAAAAGACAACGGTCATGGAGACGGCGAGGGACCACGGCGCGAAGAGGCTCAGGGGCCACTCACAGGGTGAGAGCCGGCTGAGAAATCGACTGAGCTGGGAACTGAGCCCAGCAACGGAGGCCACCGTGCCAGGTCAGGAGGGCAGGGAGCGAAGCAGGCACGCAGATGGCACACCCCAGGGCTCTGTCGTCGTTTCACTGAAAAGGGAAGGCTCTGCATAAAGGAGCTCGTCTGAGAATCCACAAGTGAAATTCCACAAGGCCTGGTCCACGGGTGCACGCGGAGCCTCGCAGTCACCGCTCATCGTGACCAGAGCCTGGCTTCCTGCGAGAAGTTCCCACCAGCTGGAGAGGTGTCTATTGCTGGGCAGCCTCCACCAAGTAAAGACCTCCTCTGTGTGCACGACCAGAAGAAAAAGCTTACGGAATAAAGGCTCCATGCGAGAACACCCACACAAGCACACGTTCAGACGTGTGCAAGGCAGCCGCAGGCAATGGCAACTGTTCCCAAGCTCCAGGCAAGCTCGACGCACCAGGCAGGCTGCACAAGGGGCAACATTTGTGAACAGTGCCAGCTATGGGAGAGTCAGACCCAGGGTCACTGACCAGCTGCTGCCCTGGGCGAGTCAGTTAAGGTCCCTCCGTCTCCCTTTCCTCACCTGTGAAATGTGAACGTAATTCAGCTCCAGGCTTGGCTGTGATGATTTCATGAGATAATAGACTTAAGCACAGAGTTCAGGGTCTGACTCCAGCAGCTCAGTCGGCACTGGCTGGGGCCGGGTTTACAGTCCAGCGCAGTGCTGGCCCATGGGAGCGCTGCCTGTAATTATACATTTTCTAGCCGTCCTTTTAAAAAATCAGCAGGAGCCCGGGCAAGATGATGGAGCAGAAAGGCCCTGGGCTCACCTCCTCTCATGAGAACACCAAAATCGCAACTATCTGCAGAAAAACCATCCATGAAAAAGACCAGAACCTACAAGAAAAGATACCCTCCAACCAAAAACATAGAAAAGGAAGCATGGTGAGACAGACACCACAGTGAGACAGATACCCCAAGGCGGACGACCCACAGACCGGAGCGTCTCCCACCGGAGTGAGAGTTCTGAGCCCCAGGTCAGGCTCCCCAGCCCAGGGGTCCTATTCATCTGGGAAGATGAGCCCCCAGAACATTTGGCTTTTGAAAGTCAGTGGGGCTTAATTTTGGGAATCCCACAGGGGTGGGGTAATAGAGACTTCAGTCTTAAAGGGTGCACATGAAATCTCACACACACCAGGACCCAGGATGAAAAGCAGTCATTTGATAGGAGTCTGGGCAAGACCTATTTGTCGGCTTTGGAGCGTCTCCCAGGGAAGCGTGGATGGCTACGTGTCACCCTGGGGCCATGAATCCTGGAGGCAAACATATTTGGGGACCTTCTGTTGTGAGGACATTAGCTCATTAGTGCCAAGACCCTGTCCCACCCAACAGCCTGCAGGCAACCCGTGCTGAGAGGCCTCAGGCCAAACAACTAACTGGGTAGGAACCCAGCCCCAGCCATGAGCAGGCCTTAAGGACTTCCTGAGCCCACAGCTGACTCTAGACACACCTCTGGACTTTGCCTTGCCCACAGAGGGCCAAGACCCAACTCCACACACCAGCGGGCAGACACTGGCCCTTCCCTCCAGGAAACCAGCACAGGTCTCCAGACCAGCTATTTATAAAAATACAAAGAACAATCTAGAAAAAAAAAAAAAAAAACGAGGCAGCAGAGGAACATGTTCCAGATGAAGGAAGACGATAAAACCCCAGAAGAACTAAAAGAAGTGGAGATAAGCTTTCTACCCAAGAAGGAGCTCAGGGCAGTGCTTGTAAAGATGATGAAAGAACTCAGGAGGACAGCAGGTACACAGAGAGCAGGCAGTTGGGATTTTTAAACAAATAGTTAGAAAATATAAAGAACACACAGAGAAGGAGAATACAGTAAGTAAAATGAAAACTACACTGGAAGGAATCAATAGTAGACTAACCGATACAGGAGTGGATCAGCGAGCTGGAAGATGGAGCAGTGGAAATCGCTGCTGCTGAGCAGAAAAACGGATGGAAAGAAAGGAGGACAGGTCAAGAGACCTTGGGGACAACATCAAGGCACTAATATTAGCATTATAGGGCCCAGAAGGAAAAGAGACAGAGAATGAGCCTGAGAAAATATGCGCAGACATAATAACTGAAAACTCCCCTAGCCTGGGAAAGGAAGCAGTCACTCCAGCCCAGGAAATGCACATCGTTCCAGACAGCAGGAGTCGCCAAACTCCTCACTGCAACGACTCCCCGTCACTCACATTACCACCCCCCACCATCCCCATCCCCACTCACACCCCCACCCTCCCCCNCAGTCCTGGATGTTCACTGGAAGGACTGATGCTGAAGCTGAAACTCCAATAGTTTGGCCACCTGATATGAATAACTGACTTCTTGGAAAAGACCCTGATGCTGGGAAAGATTGAAGGCAGGAGGAGAAGGGGATGACAGAGGCTGAGATGGTTGGATGGCATCACTGACCCAGTGGAGTTGAGTTTGAGCACGCTCCGGGAGTTGGCCTGGCGTGCTGCAGTCCATGGCGTCGCAAAGAGTCAAACAGGACTGAGCAATTGAACTGAACTGAACTGAACTGGAGGGGTGACCAGGCTCATCACAAAGGGTCCTCGCTCTGTAAGACAGTTTCTCAGATGGAGGAGCCTTGGGCCTCAGCACACAGGTGACTTCACAGGGGCATCTACCCCTCAGCAGATGTGTTCTACTTCACACGTTTCCCTGGTCTATTATCAAAAAACTATAGCAAACCTTCATATTTTTGTCATTAGGAGAAAATGATGTACACAATTCCATTCTGGGGGGAAAAACAGAATGCTTATTTTGTTCCAATATAATAAGAAATCCAAAAAAGGCTTATTTATTTCAACTCTGCAGGATCACCTATGTTCTAAGAAAGGGACTAACAATCCCACCATCTGGCCACGCCCTCTCAAATATCTTCTTTCTCCAAACTAAGTTCAAAGGCTCTTAAGCATCAGACCAGTCACTCAGCCACACGGCGGCCCTCCCAGGCCCATGGCCGGTCACCCCCAGGCAGGCTGCCGCACTCCTCTCACGCCCGGGAGGCTCCTGCAGCTTCACTCCCGCTCCGCCTCCTTGCGCAGCTGTTTCTCCATTTACACCAGCTTTTTCAGAGAAGCACCAGCACCAGCCCAACAGCCAGGGTACCCAGGGTGCTCTGAGTACCAACAACACATAGTTCCATTCACTAACGTGCCCTGTGTAGCAGGGACCTTTACTGAGGCTACCACGACCCCCTCCATCTGCATCCTGCCATCTGCAGCATTCAACTACCCACGGCTCAAATGGAACACAGTGTTAAGAGAAATTTTTAAAAGAATTAAAGGCACCGGCCGACTCTAACTCAGTCAGGCATGCCCGCCCCAGGCCGCCTGGCCAGCTTTGTATTTTGCTTTGAGGCGACCCTCAAAGGCTCTAACGGACACACCACTGATGTCCTGCGATGCGTTCCTGACTCTGGGGTCTCCAGGAGAGGGGCTTCAGCTAAATCTACACTCGAAGGGGGTTTCCAGAGGCTGAGCTCTTGTCTGTAGGCGTCAGAACGGCAGGCAGAAGTTGGACTCTAGTGCTGGAGAGCAAGTGCTAAGAAGCCAAAGTGGATGAGTCCTTGACATTCCCAAGGAACATACCTCAACATAACAAAAGCTATATATGACATTCCGCTAAAGGGCCTTACGCCGGGAGATTCTTGACCAGGGGTTGACTTTCACAGAAATAAAACACGGGGGAGAGGAGCTGCCCAGGGAAGCTGGAGGACTGGGCGACTGCCAGCAACAGGGACTGGGCAGGCAGCACCTAAACAGGAAAACCCTGAAAGGGCTGAATCCGCCCTCCCCTCCCCACCCGGCGCACTCCTGGTCTCAGACGTTGACCCCAGCTGCAGCCACGACCGTGAGCAGTGAAGACAGTAGCTAAGGAATCTTCATCCCGGCCTTGGGGTTCAGCCCCTTACCACCCCCATTTCCTACAAGACGACGGAGGGGGTGTGCCCGGGCATCTGGCTCCAAGTCAGGGGCGTGGAGTTTGCCGGGAGCCCAGAATCAGGCTTCCCTGGCAGCTCAATTGGTAAAGACTCCTCCTGCAATGCACGAGACCCTGGTTTGATCCCTGGGTCAGGAAGATCCCCTGAAGAAGGGATAGGCTACCCACTCCAGTATTCTTGGGCTTCCTTTTTGGCTCAGCTGATAAAGACTCCGCCTTCAATGCGGGAGACCTGGGTTTGATCCCTGAGTTGGGAAGATCCCCTGGAGAAGCGAAAGGCTACCCAATCCAGTATTCTGGCCTGGAGAATTCCATGGACTGTATAATCCATGGAGTCGCAAAGAGTCGGACACGACTGAGCGACTTTAACTTTCACCTTTCAGAATCAGGGCATCACCGGGATGGGGAACCGCAGGTGACGTTTCAGAAGCAACTTCTGGCAGCAGTGGAAATGCTGAACCCAAAGTGCGTGAGGCAGGGTTGACCCTCTGGGGGCAGAAGCCTCATCTCTGCAAGTGCAGGTGGCCTTAGGGGAGGGCAGGTATGGAAAAGCCCCCACCCCAGGAAGGACAGCGGGAAGTGACCGACACGTGGGGCTCACGGCGTTGACACAGAGCACTCAGTCCATACAGCATCCACCTGCAGCTCCATCCACAGCCCCTGGGGAACAGACCAGCAGCGGAGACAGACCGGGGGAAAGGGTGGCTCTGTACCATGGGGATGACAGGTCCAAGCTCTCACAGCTTCAGTCTTGTGCGGTTTCCCCCAAACATGCTTTTTTTTTTTTTTTTTTGCATTAAAGGTAATTAGTGGACCTTCAGGGAGACACTGGCTTCCCCCTATTCTCAAAGAAAACTTGGGGATCCAGCTGACAAGAATCTTGCGGGGCAAGGCTGCTGAAATACAAGTACTGCATGCTGCACAGAGGCTGGGGCCCGCCGGCGGAAACCTCAAACAGCGCGGCTGGGAGGCCAGCCCTGCCTCTGCCGGGCTGGGTGTCACTTCACATACCCGCGCTGGCTTTCCTCACCGTGAAAGGAGCCTGAACTGTGACTCTGTAACCTGAGGTCTGTGCCACACCATCCAGCGGGGACTTACGGAGGCAAGTGGAACCAGGGTGGAGGAAGCAGAAAGGAGGAAGTCAACTGGTCAGGATTTCCCATTTCACCCCCTGACGATCAGTGCTGCGACTGAGTCTGGCACACCGAGTGAGCGGGCTGCCCCTATCAAGATCCAGTGAAACGGAAAGCGGGGCTAACTCAGTTTCTTCCTGTGCAATGCTTTTCTTAAAAGACAAAAATGACCAGCAACACGTCCACGTCTGCTACTTTTTCCAATAATAAATTTCGAATGGGTCACAGTTGTCTTCCAGGACTCCCATAGGTGCGGCCTGGCTCTCATACTTGCTCGTACTTTACTGGGGTTTAGGGTCACTGTCCTCTAAACAATGATTTTTTTTTTTTAGAGGACTTTTTGTGTTTTTAATGACTCTGAGACCTTACCCAAAAAGGTGGTGCAGTGGTAAAGAATCTGTCTGCCAATGCAGGAAATGCAAGAGAGCTGGGTTTGATCCCTGGGTCCGGAAGATCCCCTGGAGAAGGAAATGGCAAGGCACTCCAGTATCCTTGTCTAGAAAATTCCCTGGATAGAGAAGCCTAGGGGGGCTACAGTCCATGGGGTCACAAAGAATCTGACATAACTGAGCACCAAAAAAAAAAAAAAAAAAACCCAGCCTGATTAATCATAAAAATATTGTGATATGGACATTATAATTTTAATGGCAAGTATATCATTTGAATTATAATTCTTTTCAATAGCCAGCTGTTTTCAGACTTTCAGTTATCTCCTTCAACTTTGCGTTATTAATCTACCCCACAAAGGTTCTCTTTGAGGATAAAACGAATGGGGGGGGCGACATCAATTTGGTAAATTCTGTAAAGATGATGTACTACTCTTCAAAAATTTGAAATCACTGCACACGGGTTTATCTAGAAATTTCACTCATGCCAGATCTATGCCCGCATTGATTCCACTTACTTCTTCACTGAAAAGAAAAAAAAACAAAAAACCTGTATCCAAGTCATTCTTTCTCTTAAGCAGGCATCCAACAAAGCTTTTAAGGTTGAGCGGACTCAAGTTTAGAAAGAAAGGGGCGCTCCGTCGCCTCTTTCCTGTGACTCTTGGGGAGAGAAAGACACTCCGAGCGAACCTGCAGCGACTCCCCGGTGCCCCGGGCGCCACCCCAAGGGCGCCCTCGCGAACCCTAGGGCGGGGAAGGTCACCGCGCGGCCGCCTGCGGCCACCGTCGGGCCCGCCTTCCGGGGGCGGCGCGCCCACCGCGGCCCCGCGCGGCCCCCCAGCGCAGCCCGCGCCCGCGGGTCGGGGACTGGAATGGGCGTCCCGCGCCGCCTTCCNTTCCAAAGAACACCCAGGACTGATCTCCTTTAGAATGGACTGGTTAGATCTCCTTGCAGTCCAAGGGACTTGGGACTCTCACGAGTCTTCTCCAACACCACAGTTCAAAAGCATCAATTCTTTGGCACTCAGTTTTCTTCAGAGTCCAACTCTCATATCCATACATGACCACTGGAAAAACCATAGCCTTGACTAGAGGGACCTTCTCATGCATAGAAAAGCACTAAAACCACTAACTTGAAACGTCTGATCTTTGTGATTATCAATCGTATTTTTATGCTTGATTGCATGTTTTCCCCAGCAAAAAGAAAAGAGCATATATTTTCGTCTTTTAACTTGGAATTTTAATTATGTGCATAAATAGCAACAGGAGAATGAGAAGTTCTAAGGTTTATACTTAATCTCCAGGTGGTTAGCTCACTTATGGTATGGGATCACTCCAGATAGCAAGTTCAGTTCAGTTCAGTCGCTCAGCCGTGTCCGACTCTTTGCGACCCCATGAATCACAGCACGCCAGGNGCCGGGAGCCCTTCTCAGCTCCGCCGGAGGAGCCTGTGCTCCAGCGTCTCCGAGTTCACTTTTTTTTTTTCTTTTGTTGACCTTAAGTCAATTATCAAACTCCTCCCGGGCGCTCGTCCGCAAGGGTGTGGCTTCGTAGGAGGCCAGGACCCGGAGGAGAAAGGCTGGGAAGATGGAGACTGGAGACGGCCGGTCCGGGGGCTTGGGGGGAGAGAAAATGAAAGAAGTGCAGAGAAGGGGAGAAGGCAAGAGGGTGAAGGCGGGCGCTGAACTGCGCGCGGGGACGGCACAGGTCTGGGTGGAGCCCCGGGGGAGGAGCCGCGGCCAGAGAAGGAAATCTGGGAGGACAGCTCATTGGAGGCAGAGTGGCCCTGTCCGATGGCATTTTGCATTCAGAGGACCGTTCAGAATGTGTGGAGCAAGGAGCCTGCTCTCGTGACCACACCCTGCCCCAACCTGCGGGTGTAAGGGAGAGATGGGGTAAAAACAGCGAGTGTAGACCTGTCTACACAGCCTACCTGACTTGCTCCTTTCAAAAACGAAAGCTTCCCATTTCTAGCCTCTCCAGACCTCAGAAGATACTGGAGAGGTAGAACCTGGGGGCGGAAGTCAGGCCTCCCGAGTAGCTATTTGAGAGCTATTCTAAGGATCCTAATCAGGGCAGAATTTCTGGTTGGGTTTGGTTCCCACTGCTTATTAACTTATGGCCTGTCGGCTATTTCTGGCTGGAGTGTCATTTAACCTGGCTAGCTCCTGGCGCCGGCTCAGAGGGAACCCTAACACTCTGTGGTCAAGCAGTTGAAGAACTACAAAGTCAGTTTAAAACAGTCCCCAGAGGCTTTTAATGAGGGCTTGCTGGGTACCGTGCTNGTGTCATTTAACCTGGCTAGCTCCTGGCGCCGGCTCAGAGGGAACCCTAACACTCTGTGGTCAAGCAGTTGAAGAACTACAAAGTCAGTTTAAAACAGTCCCCAGAGGCTTTTAATGAGGGCTTGCTGGGTACCGTGCTGGTTGTGTGAAGCCAGACATGCAGGGAGCAGACAGTGGGCCCCATTGGAGGCAGCACTGCCTTGTACAGGAGCATATGTATGTTTCTGCCTCCTTGAAATCATGAACTTGTTGCCAGGACTGATCCCACATCAGTGACTCTGTGACTTAACTATGAGGCTCTCATTTGCCTTTGGGCCACGCTCCCGGTGGGAAACATCTCCCCACCCAGTGATCCAGGATGTGTTGTGGGAGGGTTGCCCGCCTTCACGTGCCTGTCAAGTGAGGTCTGGGCTGCCACGCCTTGCCAGGGGATGGTGCTGAGCCTCACCCTGCCGGCCACTGGCAAGTCAGAGACACCTATGAGGTGTATCACCAGCTGTCTTGCTCTTGAAGTTCTGTTAAAAGCCCTTAACGAGCATCCCGGTATCCTCAGATCTTCCCAGGGAGCTTGGACTAGGTCTCCTAGTATGAATGAAACCAAAGTCTCATCTCTTGCTTGGACCAGATTCAAAATCAAGCATTTCCTAACTTCTGTCTTTCTTGCCATCTTTTCAAAAAGTACACAATTTCATTTTAGTTTTATGAAGGGTTACTGCTGGTGATCCCAGAAGTCGTTCTTAAGCACAGCTTACAATCTAAAGTTTGCCCCTTTGTTTCCTGCACCGCCCCCACCCCAGCAGTTATTTTGTTGAGACTGAGATGGAGCACAGACCACATTTCCCCAAAGCATGCTAGGAGGTCCTAATGTGGCCAAAGATGAAACCACTAATATATGTGGGAGGCTGATACGGGAGATTTTGGAGAGTTACCCTGTGTGGTGTGCATGCTCAGCTGCAAAGTGACGTCTGACTCTTTGTGACCCCAAGGACTGTAGCCGCCGGGCTCCTCTGTCCATGGAATTCTCCAGGCAAGAAGACTGGAGTGGGTTGCCACTTCCTCCTCCAGAGGATCTTCCCAACCCAGGGATACAACCCTCATCTCTTGTGTCTCCTGACCTGGCAGGCAAATTCTTTACCACTGAGCTACTGGGAAGCCCAAACATAGCCCCTCGACTTGACTGAAATAAACATGGAGCCGATGTTCACCTGCTTGGTTCTGATCCCAAAGTCGTGTGTGGGGACGGACAGCCTCTCATCTCATAAATGCAGGGTGTGAGACCAGAGCTCTGGCTCATCACCACCTTCCCTTCCCTGCGCTGCTCCTGTTGGTGAAGCCCGGATGTCCCCGCTGGCCTTTCAGTTGAGGCCAGAGCTTTGTTCTTTGAAATCCCCGCTCCTCTCCCCCCAACACACACCCAGGCTCCAGGCATTCCCCGTCACTTCCTTGCCTTTCCTGGAGGCAGTCCTTCAGCTCTGCCCTCTAGAGCCATCTCCCTCATTACACTCTGTTTGCCTGAAGACTCTTCTTTAACTAGAAGCGGAGTCTTGACTCTACCCCGGGGTAAAGTTAGACACTTTACCTCTTTCCCTAAGTGTATGTTTAAATAAGAGCCAGCGTGTGGCCACAACGTGAGTGCTGTTGTTTAAGTTTGAGACAGAGAGTGAGTTTTATTGGCATGTCAGTATTTTAACCAGGACACTTGTACAGCATCCAGTAGAATGGAAGGTTATGGCCAATAAATGACAGATCATGCCTTATAAATAGGGAAATATGAACACAGACAGGCTCCCTTTGGAGAAAGGAATCTGTGTGCATAGAGTTTATATAGCCACCCCGGGAACCCCTCACTGGGAGTAAATGCTACACCTCTGTCATTAAAGTACAGCGCATCACACAGATTTTAGGGCTGCAAAGAATTTGGACGTTATCTGGACATCATCTTGCAGCTGAAAAAAATGGGGGGAAAGCGAGGTTCCCCACCACAGGGCTTCAGTGGTGAAAACGGAATTAAAGCAGAGTTTCTGACTTATGGTCTTTACAGAGTTGTTATACTGTGTTAACCAGATCACTTACCTTACTGAGTTCAGGAGTGAGAATGAAGGGAACCATTAGCTGTGTTTCTCTTCCAACATGAGCACCTCTGTCTGTTGATGAAGAGCAGATGGAAACCTTCGGGACTGCATGCCTTGCGGCCAGCGGTGGGCACAGGCCCCCATCCAGGCTCTGCTGGCTGATGCTAGGGCTCCCAGCAGCTGCCACGAGCTTCCCAGCCCCACCCCCGGAGAAAGCAGACCTGGGGCCATGACCTTCTTCACTGCCATAAGCAGGTACTGATGCAGCCGCCAGTCAATTCTCAGTTCTTCCTTGGGTCACGTTCTGCACAGGGGAGGAGGCAGAAGGACATGGAGCAAAGGAATCAAACCAGAAGAATAAAGACAACAGAGGTGATTTTTTTATGAGTTCTTTCGTGAGCTCTCTTCCTTTCGGAAGAGCCTGTGGAGCTTTAAGTCTGCACTCCTTCCGAGTAGGGGAGGGGTTCACAGACAAGAGGGGGAAGAATGCACCTGACATCCAGAAATTACTTTGAATTTTTAATAGAACGGAGAGATTTCTGGTCAATACTGGGCTTGCAAGCATGAGTTTGATTTGCTAGTTTTGCTGTGTGGTGGGCAGCCCTCCCGAACCGGCTGAATAAAAAGTCTAATCAGGAACTTCCCTGGTGGTCCAGTGGTTTAGAATGTGCTTTGCAATGCAAGGGACACAGTTTCGATCCCTATCAGGGAACTAAGATTCTGCATGCTGTGGATCAACTAAGTCTGAGAACCGTGACAGCTTGAACACTGCACCACCATGAGAGATCCCAGATGCTGCACCTGAGACCCAACAGAGCCAAAAGAAAAGTCTAATCAAGTGCCCAGAACAAAAGACTCAAATCCTATTGTTTTATTCTTTAAATACTATCTCCTAGTGGGACTCCAAGGAAATAACATATGTCACTAAAAAGATGACGTTTAATGGTCAGATAGAAATGGTTTCTAACCCTCTGAATGCACTCTATAAAGAAAACTGAGCACCAAAGCATTGATGCTTTTGAACTGTGGTGTTGGAGAAGACTCTTGAGAGTCCTTGGACTACAAGGAGATCCAACCAGTCCATCCTAAAGGAAATCAGTGCTGGGTGTTCATTGGAAGGACTGATGTTGAAGCTGAAACTCCAATATTTTGGCCACCTGATGCGAAGAGCTGACTCATTTGCAAAGACCCTGATGTTGAGAAAGATTGAAGGCAGGAGGAGAGAGGATGAGATGATTAGATGGCATCACCAACTCAATAGACATGAATTTGGGTAGATTCCAGGAATTGGTGATGGACAGGGGGGCCTGGTGTGCTGCAGTTCATGGGGTCGAAAAGAGTTGGACACAACTGAGCGACTGAACTGAACTGAACTGAATGTACTCTAAGTCATTGTGACCCCGTATATCCATACAGATCAACATTTCAAAGGATTTTCAAGCTATTATTTTGTTCAGTCCTCCCAACATGTTTTGTGAGCTAGGCCTTTGTATCTTAACTCACAAATGGGGACACGGGTTCAGGGCAATTCCGTGGCTTCCCTTTTCATACTGTTCATGGGATTCTCTAGGCAAGAATACTGGAGTGGTTTGCCATTTCCTCCTCCAGTGGACCACATTTTGTTAGCACTCTTCACTATAACCTGTCTGCCTTGGATGGTCCGGAACAGTGTGGTTCATAGCTTCATGGAGACATGCAAGCCCCTTCGCCATGATAAGGCTGTGATCCATGAAGGAGAAAAAGTGGAAGCAGTGACAGATTTTATTTTCTTGGGCTCCAAAATCACTGCACTCAGTGACTGCAGCCATGAAAGACGCTTGCTCAAAGACTCTTGCTCTTTAGAGGGAAAGCTATGACAGACCTAGACAGCGTATTAAAAAGCAGAGATGTTACTTTGCCAACAAAAGTCCTGTGGTTTTTCCAAAAGTCACATACGAATGTGAGAGTTGGACCATAAAGTAGGCTGAGTGCTGAAGAATTGATGCTTTGAAATTGTGGTGCTGGAGAAGACTCTTGGGAGTCCCTTGGAGTGCAAGGAGATCAAACTAGTCAATCCTAAAGGAAATCAACTCTGAATATTCATTGGAAGGACTGATGCTGAAACTGAAGCTCCAATACTTTGGCCACCTGATGTGAAGAGCCGACTCATTGGAAAAGACCTTAATGAAGGGAAAGATTGAGGGCAGGAGAAGGGGGCGGCAGAAATGAGATGCTTAGATAGCATCACAGACTCAATGGAAATGAATTTGAGCAAACTCCGGGAGTTAGTGGCTTCCCTGGTGGCTTAGACGGTAAAGTGTCCACCTACAATGCGGGAGACACGGGTTCAATTCCTGGGTTGGGAAGATCCCCTGGAGAAGGAAATGGCAACCCACTCTAGTACTCTTGCCTGGGAAAAATCCCATGGACAGAGGAGCCTGGTGGGCTACAGCCCATGGGGTCGCAAAGAGTCAGACATGACTGAGCAACCTCACTTTCACTTTCTTTTCCAGGAGTTAGTGTAGGACAGGGAAGCCTGGCGTTGCTACCGCCCACGGGGTTGCAAAGTCAGACACGACTGAGCGACTGACGAGCAGCATCAGAGCGTCGGCCTGGTTTACGCAGTGGAGTGGGTGGTCGTGGGCCAGGGCTGGGACCTGGGTCTTCCCATCCCCTGACCAAGGCCTCCTTCCCCACACCTGCTGCCTTTGTCAGCCTGTCCTTCCACCTGTGTGCATGGCATGGCCGGCATTTTGTCTCATTATTTTTGCATTCCCAGAGCCTAGCCCAGGCTGTGAGGGAGAATAGATATTTAATCCGTGTTTGTTTAAGAGCTGAATGAATCTGTAGGCTTGCCCACAGAGAATCAGTACCTCCCTGAACAGTCTGGTAAGCTTATTTTTGGAAATTGAGGTTAAGTAGCTTTGCAGCCTAAGAACTTATCAGTATGTTTTGAGGGATTATCTTAACCCCGGGAATGACTCAGTGGTTTGAATGTTCCGACATGAGATGCTATTCGTATGAAAAGGAAGGGATAAGGTCAGGGTAATTATATTATTATCCTGCCACAGTGTCGTTTGCCTTGATTTTATTTTTCCTTAACATTGTATTATTTTTCAAATTATTATTCATTACATGCAATAAATGATGTAAATCTTTTATCCCTGCAATGCAAATGACACACATGTGAGCAACTATTGTTTTGAAACACATAGCATTTCCTGACCCAGAAGGATTATTATTTACATAATCAGTTCTGCAATTTTAGGAATGCACCATCTTGAATTATTATTCAACTGTTTCATTGATGTTGGTTCTCCAACTAGATTATAAATTCCTTCAGATAGACGTGTGCATTTGATATATTTATTCCCCTCACACCCAGTGAAGAATTGACTCACAAAGACAGAATTCTGAGCACACAAATCAAGGCAAACAATGTAGATTCCCTTGATGGAGCTCTTATTGTAGTCTGACAGCTCTCAAGAGAGAAGGTTCTTGGTTGTTTTTTTTTTTAGTTTTCATCTTGATCCAACTTAATACTCTAGTTGGAATGGAATTCTGTTTTATTAAACTCATAGTATTTCCTAAGAGTCACATATTTTTATAATGAAACTTTCTGTTGGTAGGGCAAAAAATGTAGACAAAATGAAGAGAACAGCTTCTAGGATATTTACATTAAGAAGAAAACCCACATGTGGTCCCCCTTCTCTTCCTGCTTTTTCCTCTCTTTCTTTTCAGATAACATGTTAGAACCTCCAGGTGTGAGTCTCCATTGCCAGAGTGAAGGGGAAGTAAATGGTTGCATCTGCTGGTCAAACATTTGGTAAACCTGTGTCTTTGGAGGTGGGTGGGGGTGGGTAATAGCCCCTGGTGACAATGAGCAGATACCTAAGATGGGGAGCTGTCACGAATAAAAACAGTTAAAATGATTTTAAGAAAGAGGTTGGACGTATACATACTACAAAGGTCACAGGGACAAAGTTGTGGGCATTCAGGAGAAGACAGATTACATCCTGGGGAATCTCGAAACTCCGGTGGTTATCAGAGAGCTCCTCTTCCACCTCCCCTCCTGCCTGACTTATTGGTGGTTAGTGGGGAAATTCGTGGGGCATTCACAGCGGCAGTCCGGGTTGTCAGTGAGGCTGAACACGTACTAGGATTTCACAGCTCTAGGATTTTAGGAACGCTTTCTTAATGAGAAAATTTTAGTCCTCTGGTCTGATCTTTCCAGATTGTATCAGATATCTCTTGCTGCATAACAAACGCCAAGCACGTAGTGACTTCCAACAATAAGCTTTGACATTCTTCACGGGTCTGTGGGCGAGAGGGTTCCCTTGCTGATCTGGCATGGGCTTGCTTGCACACTGGGGCAGGTGCGTGGCCTCCGAGTCTCATGGGGTCCAGGGACCTTCTCCTCCAGCAGCAGCAGTGTTTCAAGAGGACCCGTTCCAATGTGTCACAGCCCACATGCAGGCGTCGTGCTGGCTGGGGCAAACCCAAGGGCACGTCCAGAGTCAACATAGGAGGGGCTGCCCTGCACAGATCGTGGGAAGGGTGACTCACCAGGACCATTACTGTCACCGTGCATCTCACAGTCTGGCACAGAACTCTCCAGAACATGGACAGCTTGCCCAGGGGAGCACAGTGCAATTTGTTCCCATGTCCTGCGTTGGCTTGTTTCTGCCGACGTCTCCTGTGGAGTGTCTGGACAACCCCTAGACGGGGGTAAACCACTGGCGACACTTCCTCCAAGGACCTTTTCCTTGTCCTTCCCTCTCTCCCTCCATTCTTCCCTTCCTTCTTTCCTTCCTCTCTTCCCCCTCCTCTCCCTCTCTGTCTCGCCCTTCCTTCCTTGCCCACAGTAACTTAGGGAGTGTTAAAGACTAGGATTCAGATCTCAGTTTAATGATCTTTGCATAAACCACCTCCCTCCCTCTCCAGCTCCTGTGGGATATGTTGTCTCTGGTTTTATTTGCTTTGTAACATTTGAGGACTTCTTGCCTAATATTTCGTGTGCTTTTCAATGTCTATGGTTAATTTATGTGCTGTTTCATCTGCTTTTCCATGCTATCAGTCCTCCACCACATCTCACAATCTCGCATGAATTTCATTTTTACCATGTTTAACTTTAACTAGCAGAGACACTGCAGAGGAATGACCCCAAACCAGATCCCGCAGTCCTGAACCTCACATTCCCCAAACCACGTTTCCTCCTGTTTATCATTAACTTTGATTTACTTTGCTTTAGCTGGTAGTCTGACCATGGGATTACCGTCTGATATTCGATAACTTGGCTTGTTTTCCAGAAAAGAGGTGATGTTCCACATCAAACAAACCTCAGCTTGTAACTTGTATGTGAATTCAGAGCACATTTCTTAAACGGGTTTTCATTCTTGGGAAGCCGGAGGGTTTTATGTAACAAACAGCAGAGTGCCGCATGGGATGCTGGGTGCTCCTTGGCACGTGCCTTTTCTCTGTGTCACAATGCCCAGCCTGCCAGCCACTGTGCAGGGGCGGTGGGCATCGCTGGGAGGCCCAGTGATGCTCCCAGCTTCCTGTGCTCCCGACTCCAAGAGGAAAGTAACTGGGATTAGGGTAGCAGGTCCCTGAGCGAGTCACACATTCTGTGTTCTATGTGTAACAGGTGCAGGTTAAACAAACAGACGAAACCAAACCCGTCGTGGTTCTGGGAGCACTGCTGCTGGGTCTCTGTGAGCTTCGTCATCACCCCCTTGCCATTATTCACGTCGTTCTCCTCACTTGTCATTGGCGGCGCATTTCTGTTGGGGCACGAGTGAAGGGCGTGGAGAGAAGACGGGGAGTCACGGGAAGTGAGGTCAGGGTCGTTCTTCTGGCTCAGCTTCAGGCTGGTGGAACGACAAGTGGACAGTTTCACTGGCGGCCTCCTTTAGTCAGATTGCCTTTGGGAAATTCCGCTTGAATCTGAGTCCCACGGTTTAAGGTGACGTCAATCACGACCAAGTTTTTCCAGGGAAGAATGGATATGCTGAGTGAAGTACAGTTAAAGGAACTGAGAGTGATTCGCCTGAACCAGGGAAAGCCTGGGGTTATGTGGGAACATCCTCAAATGTCTGAAGAAACCTCACATCCTGAAGGTCCTTGGACAGATTAGGGCATTTGAGATCTGAGGTCAGTTACCGCTTAGGACATCTCATCTCTGCTGGCAATCGTCACTTACCAGTGGAAGGACAGTGGAAACACCACCACCTTCACCCTGTCCTGGTCCATTTTCTCATTTGTGGGCCTTCCTAAAGGTCGGTTCTGGCTGTGGATCCTTTCTGAACGCATTTGCCCACCACTGCTGTTCTTGGCCTGTTACCGTCTCCCAGTGTTAAAGCTCAGTCCGCGGTGTCAGAGCATCACATGGAGCTGCCCCACTGCATCTTTCTCACCGCCTTCACCTACACAGCTCCCAGACACTGCCCCCACCCACAGACCTTGAGGCCTGATACCAAGGTCTTCCCCTCCACTCCCATTCCTGCCGGCCACCTGGAACATCTCACCGTCCACCTCGGTGGAGGATCCAGCCCACGGCATAGCTCAGCCTCCACTCCACTGACTGTCCATGGCCTAAATTTTCTCTACCTCTTAGGTGTAATGTTTGAACATTGCGACTTCTGGCCCAGCTTGCTTGCTGTTTTCCCAACGTTCCCATGAGCTCAAGGTATCTTGCTCTTTTAGCTCAAAGAAACTTTTATTCCCTGGTTCCTTTCATTTTATTCGCTATCACCCACCACCTGCCCCTTCTTTTCTCCCCAGCCGTCCTTCTTTGCTGATTTTTCGTTACCCCTTCCATTCCCTTGCTCCCTTCCATGTTCTGCTGGAGAAAGAAAATCACACAGTGACGAAGACGAGGGCTACCCAGAGTCACGGCTGCAACGCAGCTGGGCCCTTGCACTTCCCATCAGTTCTTCTGCTGGTCTTGGGGCAGCTTCTCCTCCCATTGTTCCCAACCATTATCACACTCCAAACCATTATCACACTCCTCATGCCCCCGCTTCTCAGTCTCAGCAGATGACCTGTCTCCTCTCTTGAGAAAATTCATGCTTTTAGACCTGATGTCTGCATCAGTCAGAGGTGTTTGTTACAAACAACGGAATCCAATCTCCTGGTTGAATGCCATGTTTGTTAGAAGTCATTTTGCAGTTCAGAGAATCTCTGGAAGGCCCTGAGTGTCCTTGGAATCTCAGTTCCAACCAGGCCACGGGGGTTGTGATAGTAAACACCGATGCTGGGATCCGCACCTTAGCACACCCCATGTACTAATGATGCTCACACCCAGGAGTAGAAGTTCTGTTCCTGTTGTGTTTGAAGAGATAAACACTCCTCTCTTTCATGTGTCAGAACATGGAATCCGCATGTACCTACCTCCTTATGCTGCTTCCTTCCAAGCCAACATCTGGTGCAGAAGCATCTGACTGATGGGAGCTAGATTCACAAGCCTGTATCTTAGCAGCAAGGGGTCCCAGGAGAATGAGTTTTGGTTTCTACCTTGTGGAGGCAAGGTTCATCATGTGGGGAGTTCCCCAAACACAGGAGGAATGATCAGAAAAGACAGTTGGCAGCCTTGAATATGATAAATGGCCCCTGTGATCTCTTTCACCTTCTTATCCACCTACCTAAAAACTTATCTACCTCCAGATCCATCCATATCTTCCTTCTTCCAATCACTAAGCCTATAATGCCCAGTATTCCCAGCTGGCCCCCCATCCAAGTACTAATAGGCCCGACCCTGCTTAGCTTCCAAGATCAGATGTGATCAAGTGCGTTCAGGGTGGTATAGCTCTGGCAGTGCCTCTGGTTTTGAAGGTCACCTTCTTTATTTCTACACCTAACTGCAACCTTTCCCCCTTTTTCCATGTCCTCTATCTATCATGCCCTCTCCTTTCTATGTTCTGAATATGTCACAATGACAATCACCCAAAATCAATGAATATATTCAAGCTTCTCCCATCCCCACATCCCACCCTAGACTCCCTCAATTTTCTCTCCCCTACTTGTCAAGCTAAATTCTTGAGACAATAAATCAATCATTTCCATCAACTATTCCCCTCACCCTATTGCTGTCAGGCTCTGATCCTCTCCTGGATGCCTCTAACCCTGCCTTCACTGAAACCACTCTTATTATGGCAAACAAATGTCCACCAGTTTAAGCCCAAACGATCACAGATTAATGCCTGATTCACAGTGCCAAGCTGCTGCTTTGGACCCCGGAAGTCTTGAGACTTTCTACTCTGTTAGCGCCTCTGAATGACCTGCTTTCCTGTTCTTCCTTTCCTTGTTAATCCAGCCTTCTCTGCTTCTTCATGGGCTGTTCATCCTCCACCTTCTATTTAAACGTTGGGGTTCCTAAGTCCCCGAGTCCCCTGATTCTCAGAGCTCTCGTGGATTCTGCTTGGGTAATCTCAGCTATGTGCATTGTTTGAACCCACGTGTATGCGGATGCCCCCTAGTCTGTACCGCTAGTCCATACCTGTTCCCTGAAATTCAGACTCTGACACTGAAATGCTCGATGCCTGTCACCTGAACATACACCCGAGGTGAGCTCTCAGCATATACGCAAGGTTAACGTTTCTCTTTTATGCTAATCTCTTTTAGTTGGTGATTCCAGTCAGTCCCCTGAGTTATTCTTGCCGTTTCCCTCTCCTTTACTACCCCCACCCCCGCCATCCTCTTTTCACCCTGATCGGGTCACACCAGTTCTAATGCCTAAGCAGCTCTCAAGTTCATCACAGCCTGTCCAGTCTTGCTGTCATTGGTCAAGGGTCTCATCATCTCTTTCTGAACTTCTAACTGTTCTTTCTTCCCATCTCATCTCTAAAGCCATCCTCTACGTAGCCACAGAAAAGGATAAATTAATTAACCATGCCGCTACACCTCAAAACCCGTCGCTGACCCAGGACGCTTCCTGCCTCTCCAGCTGTGTCTCTCACACTGTGTCCCGTCATTTTGGCCTCAACAGCACTGATGATTCACCAAGTGCTTCTCGCCTCCCTGGTGGCTCAAATGGTAAAGCATCTGCCTGCAATGCAGGAGACCCAGGTTCGGTCCTGAGTCAGGAAGATCCCCTGGAGGAGGCCATGGCAACCCCCTCCAGTATTCTTGCCTGGAGAATCCCATGGACAGAGGAGCCTGGCGGGCCACAGTGGTCCGCAAAGAGTTGGACACGACTGAGAGAATAACATTCAGCTTTTGCATCTTCATGTCAATTTTGGCTTTTCCCTCTTTGTATATACCATCTCTTCTGCCTGGAATGTTCTTTCCTTTGCCCTCTCTACTCTGCCACTTCACCCCTCCCCCCAAAGACCATCGCTGAAGCCTCCCTCATCCTTTCACGCTCAGCTCAGCATCTGCGCCTCCGCAAAGCCTTTGGGCCTCTTTCCACTGCAGACTTAGGTCCTCTTTGCCTGCTCGCATAATGCCCGTGTATGCTTCTCAAAGCACTCACTTAATGTTTTGTACCTTCAAGCTAGAAGAAGACTGTAACTTTCTTAAGGGAAATGTTGGTCTCTTTGTTGTAACCGCAGAGCCCAGTTAAAGTACCTGACAGCTAGTAGGNGCATAATGCCCGTGTATGCTTCTCAAAGCACTCACTTAATGTTTTGTACCTTCAAGCTAGAAGAAGACTGTAACTTTCTTAAGGGAAATGTTGGTCTCTTTGTTGTAACCGCAGAGCCCAGTTAAAGTACCTGACAGCTAGTAGGCACTTCATTAATGTCTGAGAAATGAATCATCTGATGGGTCATATTTATACACCCTAGAGTTTTGATGCCAAGTTGCTAACATTCTCATTGTCTCCATCACCACCCTGATAGCATATGAAAAATGGCCCTACATTTGACAATCTACAGCTGAGATTTACTAGGCTACCTAAACGCACCTCTGAAGGTCCTTTAAAAGCTAAGTTCACACAAGTGCCCTGTTGGCATCATAGCATGGCAGAATGAACACCACCCTTTGTCTAAAATCACAGAGCAGGCCTAACACTGACCTTCAGGCACAGTGGATGTTCAGAGGATGTCTGAGGTTGTAAGGCCACGTAAGAAGGAAGACTCGCTAAGTGAGAGGCGAGTATCTGATGTGTTGCAATCCTTGGGCTGAAATAAGAGCAGATGAGAGCTTAAGAGATTAACTGGCTGCTCTTGAGAAGAGCTGTGATCATCAGCCCACGGCTTCAGGATATTTTGATCTTAGCCTGTGGAATGCCACAGGTTCTTACTGTTTTGTTAACTCACTGGGACCCCAAGTAGAGCCGCTTCCTTCCCCTCCCTGGGGACATACCAGCTCTTGGAGGCCACCATTCCCACCCTCCTGCACCGCCACCACGCACTCCCCTCTGCCTGGCATGGGGCAGCTGTAGTCCCTGTGGCTTGGAGCCCCCTGTCTCCCAGTGGTTGGTCCCAGGTGGCAGAGGTACCCCTGGGGCTGGCATCTTGTGTGGCTGTGTCTTTGGCAGGGAACCGACTTCATCAGAGAATGCAAGGCGCTGTCCCCCCTTTCTGGAAGTAGTGAGCTAGTCATTAACTAAAACACCTATGTTTCTGGGAATGACCCCTGGCAGGCTGAATGCTCTTCTCTTGAGAAGGGGCCCATGATTGAAAGAGGGGCAACAGTTGGGAGCAGAATAAAGACTGAGAGGTGGAGGGAGGTGTGGGACCCCACGAAGGCTCATCTTGGCTGTAACAGAGCAAATGGGCCCAAGGGCCCGGTGTTCCTCTCTCCAGCCCTCCCTTACCTATGGAATGACAAGCTTATCAGGGAAGGAGCCCAAGAGTCCACGATTTATAGAGCCATGAAACTTGAGAAGCAGCCAACTGACTAGCCTGAAAATCTGAGTTAAATGTGATTAAGGGCATAGGCAGCACTCTTGCCTGGAAAATCCCATGGACGGAGGAGCCTGGAAGGCTGCAGTCCATGGGGTCGCTGAGTGTCGGGCGCGACTCAGCGACTTCACTTTCAATTTTCACTTTCCTGCATTGGAGAAGGAAATGGCAGCCCACTCCAGTGTTCTTGCCTGGAGAATCCCAGGGATGGGGGAGCCTGGTGGGCTGCCGTCTATGGGGTCGCACAGAGTCGGACACGACTGAAGCGACTTAGCAGCAGCAGCAGCGGCAGCAAGGCCATAGGCGATGAATTTGCAAGCTCCAACAAACATCTCCACAGATTTACAAGAAAGGTTTATAAGATTCATGTAAAAAGAATAGATGGGGAAGAATCTGAAGATACTGATTACCCGGTTTTTCCAGCCCATGACAGGGTTTATCCCGTTGTCAATCTAGTTCTTTTTCTTTTCATAAATCAGACACCTAATGGTTTGAGGTTCAAGTGAGGAATGATTCAAAACTGGAAATACTGGTTGTGTCAGTTGGACCAGTGCTGTGTTCCTATAATCACTTAACATGTTTTTCTTTCGTAAAGATCAATCTGAAATCCAAAGTCAGGCCAGTCATACTGAGCAGTGATGTTTCAAACAGTCGCTTATCAGCAACGGCAGTTTGCCGGAACCTACGAACAAGGGTGGGACTTCCCAGGGGCTCAGCAGTAAAGAATCTGCCTGCAGTGCAGGAGCCACAGAAGACATGGGTTCAGTTCCTGGGTCTGGAAGATCCCCTGGAGGAGGGCATGGCAACCCACTCCAGTATTCTTGCCTGGAGAATCCCATGGACAGAGGAGCATGGTGGGCTACAGTCCATGGAGTCACAAAGAGTCGGACATGACCGAAGCGACTTAGCTTGCACGCACGAACAAGGGTCTGGGTGGATCTACAGTCCTTCTGCAGTTTCTTGTGAGGAGGCACCTGGATGAATTTCAGAGCTCCTCTGTTGTCTGCCAAAGTCAGTGATGCCGGACCCAGGCCCCACGGCACAGCAGTGATGAACAAGAGGCTGGTGATGGTGAGGCTTCACGGGTTTTTGACCTGATGGGGTTTTGACACTTGAAGAGCCTTTTCACAGCCACTACCTGTCCCCAGCACATCCCCTAACCCTTCCCAGGGGCGAGCTGCAAATGTACCACACCAGTGTGCCTCTGAACTATTTGAATGGTTTTGTTATGGGTTTCCAGGGTCTGATCCAGCAGTCAAAACCTATGTGCCAAGTGCTAGCCTGTCCTAAGCACAGTGCCAGATAGGGGAATAGGAAAAAAGCCAGAAGACAAGGCTTCTGCCCTCAGGTTTGCAGAGCAGTGGGGAGGATATTGTTCCCCAGCTGAACACGATGAAGATTCCAGGTAGATTTCCACGAGGCTCCTGTAGCAGACAACCAGGATCACTGGGGTAGAAACGTCACTCTTTTTTTTTTTTTAAAATCAGAGTATAGCTGATTAACAGTTGTGTGATAGTTTGAAGTGGACAGCAGAGGGACTCAGCCATACATATGCATGGATCCACTCTCCCCCAGACTCCCCTCCTATCCAGGCTGCCTCATATCATTGAGCAGAGTTCCCTGTGCTACACAGGAAGACTTGCTTGTTCATCACTCAGGTTTTTTTTTTTTTTTTAATTTATTGATTTGATAGATGTATGGCTGAGCTGGGTCTTCCCTGTTGAGCAGGCTTTTCTCTAGGTGTAGAGAGTGGGGGCTGCTCCCTATTGCAGGGTGGGGGCTTCTCACTGCGGTGGGTTCTCTTGTTGCAGAACGTAGGCTGCAGGCTGCCGGGCTTCAGCAGCGGCCACTCATGGGCTCAACGGTGGTGATGGGCTCCAGAGCACAGGCTCGGTGGTTGTGGCTCACGGGCTCAGTTGCGCTGCAGCACGCGGGATCTTCCCGGACCAGGAATTGAATCTGTGTCTCCTGCACCGGCAGGCGGATTCTTGACCGCTGAGCAACCAGGGGAGCCCATTGCTCAGGTTTGAAGTGTCCCGCTCAGCAGCTGCTCTCCTAAAAGGCCCAGTGGCCGCAGAAACGTCCCAGGGTTGATTCAGGAATGCAACGCCTGAGGGGAGGCGGCGTTTCTCTCCATCTCGCTCAGGCCCCCGGCCCCCTTCTCCCTCCCCCAGGCTCTGCCGCTGTCCTCCGTGCACGGAGACTCAGAGATGGAGAACCCCGACCCTGTGACTGCGGTCTGTTGCCTCCATCCTGGAGGCAGTGTGCCTTGAGGGTGCTGTGGCTCTGGGTCACACAGGGCAGGAAGAGAACAGATCGTAAATGCGTGTGGACGGAAGTGGCGTGTAATGTAAGAGAGGCTCACCAGACTGTCACCCCTCACCTGTGCTTTTCTCCAGCTGATTCATTTAACTGGCGGTGTCTTGTGGAAGAGGGTCCAGAGACCACTGTCCCGTGTGGACTGGTGTATTCTTTTGTGTATGTGTGTGTGTTTAAGATTTTTTTAATGCAGATCTTTTTTAAAGTCTTTATTGAATTTGTTACAACACAGCTCCTGTTTTTTGTTTTGGTTTCTTGGCTTCAAGGCACATGTGGGAGCTTAGCTCTCCAACCAGGGATCCGACTCTCACCCCCACCCCGCACTGGGAGGTCAAGTCTTAAATGGACCACCAGGGAAGTCCCTGCATGGTGTCTTCTTTAAGAACCAGTTCAGGTAGCCTTCAGATGGCGTGTGCACTCTGCGTGCCAGGCCCCACACGTCTCATAGTAAACTCTCTGCGGTCTCCACGTTCCCGATGAGGAAGCTGAGTCAAGAGAAGGTGCTTACCCAGGATCGCACGGCTGAACAGTGGGAGAGCCGGGAAGCTGATTCACCACAACCTCCCAGGGCCGTGTCCTTAGCCATTCCAGGTCGTGCCATCCTGGGATGAAAAAGGATTGGGCGTCCTCTTTGTCACATTCCTCCTGAATCTGTGTCAGCCACCCAGCCAAATGAAGTATGCTTGGCGTCCACAGGAACCAATCGAGCTGCAGCACTGGCCTTCCGGCCACGAGTCAACAAGCGTGACCGTGAGCCAGTCACGGTGCCAGCGTCTGGTGTAGTGTGCGCCTTCCAGGCCAGGGCATCTGAAAGCAAAGTTGTCCAACCGGCTTATCCACTGACATCACACCGGCAAGCGATTTTTAAGATGTCTCTGTACTTTTCTTAGCTTCCTTGAATAACAGTGTTATTTCAGTGGTTGTGAAACACATTTTGAAAATTAGTCTTTGATTTAAATCCCTTAAGACGTCTTGAATGAAGCCAGGTCAGTTTTTAGAATCATTACACAATGTGTTGCCTTCATAAAGTGCACTTCGTGACTTGGATTGTGTCCATCAGTATCATGCTTTTAACGGAGAAGGAAATGGCAACCCACTCCAATATTCTTGCTTGGGAAATCCCATGGACAGAAGAGCCTGGAGGGCTACAAATCCGTGGGGTTTCCAAGAGCAGGACACGACTTAACGATTAAACAAAAACATCATGCTTTTTAAAGGGAAGCCAGTCTCTGAAAATCATAAGCAGATTTACATAAAAATCTCCTGCTTCTTGACCTCCTTGGGATGCAAATCTATCCATCTTAGGTTCTTATTTGATCATCTTAGGTGCATCCATCTTGTTGCTACGTCTAGATTTTAACCTCTTTAAGGATACATCAAGACAGCTGGGGATATAGTATGTGTGCTGCTGCTGCTAAGTCGCTTCAGTCGTGTCTGACTCTGTGTGACCCCATAGAGGGCAGCCCACCAGGCTCCCCGTCCCTGGGATTCTCCAGGCGAGAACACGGGAGTGGGTTGCCATGTCCTTCTCCAATGCAGGAAAGTGAAAAGTGAAAGTGAAGTTGCTCAGTCGTGTCCCACTCTTAGCGACCCCATGGACTGCAGCCTTCCAGGCTCCTCCGCCCATGGGATTTTCCAGGCAAGAGTACTGGAGTGGGGTGCCATTGCCTCCTCCGATAGTATGTGTAATACCTAACAAATATTATTGCAAAACTGATCAGAAAATATATAGGCACTAACTAATCATTAAATATTAAAAATCAAGGCTTCAGTGATAAAAACTGCAGAATTTTATCACAATTTCGAAAACAAACTTTTTTGTTCTCTTTCACTGCCCGAGGGACCACAGATCTCCTTTTTTCTTTCTGTTTTACAGTTAGAATTAGATAACCCATCCAATTCTAGATGCCCCATCTCATTCTAGACGCCCCACCTGGATGACCTAGATTGTGGGTATAATGGAGTAGCTATTGCAAAAAGAGATCGTTTTCCTTTTATAACTTTATCTGTTTTCAGGCGTGCCGGGGCTGCATCGCCACGCGGGCTTTTCTCTAGTTGTGCTGCTGCTGCTAAGTCGCTCAGTTGTGTCCGACTCTGTGCGACCCCAGGGACTGCAGCCCACCAGGCTCCTCCGTCCATGGGATTTTCCAGGCAAGAGTACTGGAGTGGGGTGCCATTGCCTTCTCCGATAGTATGTGTAATACGTGCCGGGGCTGCATCGCCCCACGGGCTTTTCTCTAGTCGTGACGAACGGGCTGCTCTGCAGTGGCTGTGCACAGGCTTCCCACTGCTGTGGCCTCTCACTGCTGTGGCCTCTCCTGGGGGGCCCTGGCTCGGAGGCATGCGGGTGCCAGTAGCTGTGGCCCCTGGGCTCCAGGTTTTCGGAGACAGGTTCACCTTTCAAAAGCATGACACAGCTGGCCTGGCCTGTGAGGTCCCCCAGCAGAGGAGAGGGCAGAGCGAGTGCTTCCTGTGGGCAGCGGGCTCTGGGCATGGGGCAGAGCCAGGCCTGGGGGTGCCGCGCCCTTCCCCCCGCCACACCCCCATTTTGCTGATCAGTGATCCCTCCTCCCCTCTGAAGTCCCTCCCGGTGCTGTGCTTGGTCGTTAGTCGTTTCTGACTCTTTGCGACCGCATGGACTGTAGCCTGCCAGGCTCCTCTGTCCATGGGGATTCTCCAGGCAAGAATACTGGAGTGGGCTGCCATGCCCTCCTTTGGGCATCTTCCTGACCCAGGGATTGAACCCAGGTCTTCTCCCGCATTGCATGTGGATTCTTTACTGTCTGAGCCACCAGGGAAGCCTGAACTCACTCCCTACTGCTACGTTATTATTTACTGAATTCTTTCCTATTTGGATGAAAGGGGAGTTTTTTGCCGCACTTCCCCAACAGGAGCAGGGCAGAGAGGGGGGCCCAGGAAGCAGGTCCTGTGCCACGTGGCTCCATGCCTCCCACCTGCAGGAGGGCCAGAGGTCCTCTGGGTTCCGTGCTCTCATAACTACTATGGGCACAGCCCCCCTTCACCACGCTAACCCTTTGGATGTTGTTGTTGTAGGTCTTGGGCACGATGGCAAGTTTCCCACCAAAAACTTGGAAATTAGGAAAACTGCTACTGCAAGAGATGAGAAGCAGTCTACGGCCATAGCAACCGCCGGATCTCGTCTGATCTTGGAAGCTAAGCAGGGTCGGGCCTGGTTAGTACTTGGGTGGGAGAGATGAGACACAGATACATCGTCTGAAAGACAAGGAACTGCCAGGCTGGCAGTAAGTTCACTGAGTGAATGGTGAGCCCTGGGCTGTCTGTCCAGTATGGTGGCCACATGTGGCGGTTTAAGTCAACATTAATTAAAAGACAAAATAAAATAAAAAATTCGGTTCCCTTTCACTTGTCCCATTTCAAGTGCTCGGGAGACCACATGGCCCGTGGCCATTAGTTTAGACAGGGCAGATCATGGGTGCTTCCATCATCAGAGAAGGCTCTGATGATCAGCGCTGATCTGGAAAGGCCTCTGTGAACCAGTCCGTTAAATGCTGGCCGCAAGGCTGCGTATCTCTGGGTCCTGGGAGAAGTCAGATGGCCCTTGAAGGGTTAATGGAAGAGACGTCAGTAGACAGATTATTGACAAAGATAGGGCTACGCTGACCTAAGAGGGAACCAACAGAGCAGGTGCAGCAGCCAGTGCCTCCGTACAGCGGGCAGCTCCTGGGGGGAGGCCGNCTTGTCCCATTTCAAGTGCTCGGGAGACCACATGGCCCGTGGCCATTAGTTTAGACAGGGCAGATCATGGGCGCTTCCATCATCAGAGAAGGCTCTGATGATCAGCGCTGATCTGGAAAGGCCTCTGTGAACCAGTCTGTTAAACGCTGGCCGCGAGGCTGCGTATCTCTGGGTCCTGGGAGAAGTCAGATGGCCCTTGAAGGGTTAACGGAAGAGACGTCAGTAGACAGATTATTGACAAAGATAGGGCTACGCTGACCTAAGAGGGAACCAACAGCCAGTGCTTCCGTACAGCGGGCAGCTCCTGGGGGGAGGCCAGAGAGGAGAGGACGCCCCTGGGCCCCTTAGCCTCTGCCAGACTGGTGATGGCCTCGCCATGGGCAGTTTAGGGAAACATCGGGCTCTTCCTGCCCTCCATCTGTCTGGCCAGTGCCTCCGGCTGGCATCCGACTGGAAGCCTGCAGGCATGAGAGCCTGGGGGTCCAAGCAGGTCAGAGCCGGGCAGAGAAGCAGGAGAAGGGAAACGGGCACCAGGAGCGGGGCCAGCCCTCCCTCCAGCGCTGCCTGGGGCCGAGGGGATCGGACCTGGCCCCGCGTGTTCCAGGCTTCAGCTGGGGTCCTAACGCCGAGAAGGATGCCGGAGGGCTGTACCATGCTGCCAATGGTGTGGTTCCCACGTGGGTCTGGCTACGGAGGAAAGACCATCCACGGCCTGTGGTTCTCATGCCTGTTCATGGGGCAGCTTTTTTTTCTTGAATCTTTTTAAGAATTCATTTATTTTTAACTGAAGGATACTTGCTTGACTGTTGTGCTGGTTTCTACCAGATATCAACGTGAATCAGCCATAGGTTTGCCCACGTCCCCTCCCACCGTGGGGCAACTTTCTCTCTCGCAGTGAATGAACGTATCGGCAGTTTGAAACACCTGGCTGAGTGTCTACGCAGCAGCAGGGCCCCAGTCCTCAGGCCAGGGAGAATTTACCACGTGACGGGCACTGCCCTGTGAAAGCTGTTGGGAAACTCCCCTGAAAAGGACTCCAAAACATCACGTGGGCTTAAGGACAAACATTTAAATTCCTAAAATAGCATCTGCCCCGCGGAACTGCTAAGAGGGTTCCAACATATGACTTGCGCGAGGCACCTGGCAGGCCAAGGAACAAAGGAGGCCCTGAGCACATCCGCCCGATGACGCCCGGTGATGAGCCCTGAGCACATCTGCCCCATGATACCCGGTGACGGTCTGTGATGCCTGCCACGTTCTGGGCTTGTTCAAGGGCTCCAGGGATGGGGCAGGAGCTAAACAGACAACATGTCTTGCCCTCATGGGGCTTTAGCAGGGGAGAAGGATGGTAGCAATGTAGATTAATACACCCTTTGCTCTGATAGACAGCAGCAGGTGCTGAGGGCAAAAATAATGCAAGGAACAGAGATCCGAGGGTGGGGGGCTTTTATAGGGAGATGGAGTGGCCAGGGAAGGCCTTCCTTGGACCGCGGCATCGGGGGAAAGCCAAAGGAACGTGAAGGAACAGTCACAGAGACGTCTACGACAGTGGGGGAGCTTGTACGGGGCCCTGTGGGGGGATCCTGGCACGCTGGGGA
>SJYV01024370.1:1830956-1883241 GCA_006410875.1 Neotragus pygmaeus | reverse complement strand
TTTGCGACCCCATGGACTGTAGACTACCAGGCTCCTCCATCCGTGGGATTCTCCAGGCAAGAGTACTGGAGCGGGGTGCCATTTCCTTCTCCAGGAGATCTTCCCACCTAGGGGTGGAACCCGGGTCTCCTGCATTGCAGGCAGATGCTTTACCATCTGAGCCACATTTTATATAAATGTATAAATGAATCACTTTGCTGTACAACAGAAATTAACACAATATTGTGGGTCAATTATACTTCTATTACAACATAAGGCTAGGTTAGGTAGGCCAACCTAACCAATTGCTTTTATATCTCAAAATAAAAAAGTGAGCTTGAGAGACCTAGGAATAATGGCAGCCTGGCCCTGTGATTCTCTTACACACACAATGCAATGTGGCTACAAGTTGGGTTGTGTACCAGTGTTTGCAGGTGGTGCTAGTGGTAAAGGATCCACCTGCCAATGAGACATAGGTTCAATCCCTGGGTAGGGAAGATCCCCTGGGAGAGGGCATGGCAGTCCACTTCAGTATGCTTGTCTGGAGAATCCCATGGACAGAAGAGCCTGGTGGGCTACAGTCCATTGTGCCTCAAAGAGTCGGAAACCACTGAAGCAACCACTGAAGTGTTTGCAGTTGCTCTGATTTAGCCAAGAAATAACTTCACCAGCATTTTCATGTAAATGGGCTGCTAATAAAAACATCAAGACTCACTACATCTTTTGATGTAAAATTTTTTTAAAGTGACATCTTTGTATCTTCAGTAGCATCAAAAGGCACTTTCACCTCACAAAAATGTGAACTGGAATACACTTCTCCCCAGGTAGATGGAGAGGTGAATGCAGAAGTGTTGTGTTTTTTACCTCCAAAACTGTGATGTTGTGTTTACAGCATCACAGAACAACTCTGCTAAGCATCCAGGCATGTCCAGCAATGGCCACCATGGTATACCTCTCCAACCAGTGTGCTTCCGTTTCGTCCTGCATGTTTGTCATTGAATAGATTAATCCACTGGGAGTATAATATGTGGTCAGTAAGTGTCTAATAAATGCATTAAATAGGAATAAGCAAATGACTTCAGGTACCTAAAACTCTTAACTCAGGTCTAGGTTGTGGTTTTAAAGGATTATACTCTGTGATCACACCCATTTCTTTGCAATGACCTCATGTCTACACACATCCTTGTTTGGTCAATTTAAGAGACTTGTTGCCAGTCTGTGTGAACTCTACCAAGAAAAACACATTTAAGGATATTAGAAAAAATATATTTAAAGGTTGTTTTATAAAAGTAAGAAACATTTTTTAGCACTTTTGCCTTGGTTAAAGGAAAACATTACTGGGTCTTGCTTTTGTCCTGCTCCAAGATGACATCTGAACCACTGGATGAGGTTGGCTGCTTGGAACCCAGGAGTCCCCTTTCTCCTCTCTACTCAGTGACACAAAGGAATAGTAATAATAATCGCTTTCAGCTGGGGGATCAAGGTCTGCAAGGCCCAAAGTACTTCACTGTTTAACCCTGAGAGAATGTCTGGGAGAGTTGCTTGTAAATCTCTAGACACGGCCAACATGACACCTCAGACTCATGACCCCATTATAAACGGAATGGATTCAAGGATGTGTGAAGTCCTCAGGAAATTAGATGCTCCATCTTTGCTTAGATCTGGAGTAACATTTTATGCCACTTTCTTTTTTTCCATCTATCTCCTTCCTTCCACTTATTTATTAATTCAATAGCTATTATTGAGCACCTGGTGGTTTAGATAGTAAAGAATCTGCTTGTAATGCAGGAGACCCAGGTTTGATCCCTCAGTCGGGAAGATTTCCTGGAGAAGGGAATGGCAACCCATTTCAGTATTCTTGCCTGGAGAATTCCAAGGACACAGGATTTTGGTGGGCCACATTTCACGGGGTCACAAAGAGTCGTACATGTCTGAGCGACCTACGGTTTCACTTTTCATAGTGTGCAAGGGATTAATTATTCAGCTGGGAATGACAGAGTGGTTCTTCATTTTATGTACTAGGGAGAGGGTACAGTCATGAACAAGGGAACTAAATGATTAATGAAATATCCTCAGACTATAGGTATTAGGAAGGCAGCTAATAAGCTCTNCCACTGTTTCCGCATCTATTTGCCATGAAGTGATGGGACCAGATGCCATGATCTTCGTTTTCTGAATGTTGAGCTTTAAGCCAACTTGTTCACTCTCCTCTTTCATTTTCATCAAGAGGCTCTTTAGTTCGTCACTTCCTGCCATAAGGGTGGTGTCATCTGCATATCTAAGGTTATTGATAGTTCTCCCAGCAAACTTGATTCCAGCTTGTGCTTCTTCCAGCCCAGCGTTTCTCATGATGCATTCTGCATATAAGTTAAATAAGCAGGGTGACAATATACAGCATTGATGCACTCCTTTTCCTATTTGGAACCAGTCTGTTGTTCCATGTCCACTTCTAACTGTTGCTTCCTGACCTGCATACAGGTTTCTCAAGAGGCAGGTCAGGTGGTCTGGTATTCCCATCTCTTTCAGAATTTTCCACAGTTTATTGTGAGCCACACAGTCAAAGGCTTTGGCATAGTCAAGAGAGCAGAAATAGATGTTTTTCTGGAACTCTCTTGCTTTTTCCATGATCCAGCGGATGTTGGCAATTTGATCTCTGGTTCCTCTGCCTTTTCTAAAACCAGCTTGAACATCTGGAAGTTCACGTTTCACATCTTGCTGAAGCCTGGCTTGGAAAATTTTGAGCATTACTTTACAAGTTAGCTAACAAGTATTCATTCATGGCTTTTGAGGACTGCTTAGCAGCTGTAACTATTCCTTTTATTTTTATGTAAAATCATTGTAATGTGTTGAAATTAAAAGCACTTATAATATATGTTACATTAAATAATTTCTGAAATAAGGAAGGGCAAGTAAAAATCTTTTTGTTAATATATAAACTACGGAAGTATAATGAAACATGTTTGAGACTGAAAGTCAGGAAACTGGGAAGCTTTTTCCAGCTCTGTGGTTAACTAAGCATATGACCTTGGGGAAATTATATCTTTAAGATTGTTTCTTCACATTTAAAATGATATTGTGATTTTTCCTAAATCGAAAGTCATGGGTCTATGCAACCAATCTACAACATAGCATGCAAATTATTTTTAGCCTAAATCTTGAGGATTGTTTATAGAATTGTTTGGAGTCGAGATCTTCAACATTCCCACCCACTGCTTCCCCCATCTATATTTTTCTTATCCAAATCCAGTTGTTTTTGGAAGTATTTACACATGATTTAAAACCAAGTACTAATAGTATTCCTTATCTTAGAAGCCTAAAGGAGAAAACATGTATAAAAGATTTTTACTTGTTGCAGATTAAATTAGAGGAGGATTTATATGTGGCTTAAATACCTATAATAAGTATAAAATAGAATTATGAGCAATATTGTGGCTATGATTCATCATTAAAATAACCAGGAAATGGATGTCATCTGTTTTAGTCAGAATTTTAATGATAATAAGCCTACTTAAAACATCCAGTACAGTAAATAAGATAACAAGTGTGGGCCAATATGTGGATTATATATTTAAACCTTTCTTTTTTTAGTGTTTGAAAGTATCCTAGCATAAAATTCTTTAAGAAACTTTTTAAAAACGTAAAGTATCTTTAATACTGTGTTAGTTTCAAGAATACAACATAGTGATTGGATTTTGCAGATTATATTTCTTTATAAGTTATTACAAGATATTGGGTATAACTTATGTATATAGTAAATCCTTGTTGCTTATTTGTTTTACATAGTTTGTATCTGTTAGTGCTATACTCCTAATATGTCCCTCCATCTCCCCACTTTCCTAGCCATAAGTTTGGTTTCTATGTCTGTGAGTCTGTTTTTGTTTTGTATATGCAGCCTTTTTTTTTTTGACTCTACATAAGCCTAGGAAACTTTAAAAGCACCACTTTTCTCAGCATTCCTGGACCTCCAATTATCTCCCATGTGAGATCCTGTATAGTACTTAGGAATTGTTGTTTTAGTGGCTAATTAGAACCAGTTTTTTAATTGGCTTTTGAAGCCAATACTCAATAGCACCATCTACTGTTAACATAGTGAAATTTAATAATGGTGAAAAGATCTTCACATTGGAATGAATACAAGAAACCATCTAGTTCCAACTTCATAAGCTCACAGATAAAGAATGTGAGGCTCAGAAAAGACAGATAACTTGTTAAAAGTCACAGATTTATTGCTAAAACAATATTGCAAGCTATTGCAAGTTAAAATTTCTGTAGGTGCTCTCAAAGTAAGGAAACACGTGGAAAAGCAATTTATCCTAGTGATCAAGTCTCTAGGGTTAAGAACCGAGCTGGTTCTGCACCAGTGTTATCCTGGGACAAAGCTAATTAACTTCTCTGTGCTTCAGGTGCCATATCTGGTAACTGGTTATACATGTGCTTCTCAGGTTTGTGTAAGAAGCAGTAGTAGTAGTCAGTATACATAAAGTGCCATGCTTGCTTAATGTATGGTGATAGACAATGGTGATACGACTTTTATGCACAAGTGGTGGAGATACTTTTGAGTCCAGGCCTCTCTGATTTCAGTGTCCATGTTTTTGATCACAGCAGGTATTGGAAGAGACTGGCACTATTTTACATGCAAAATAACTCATAGGCATTTGATAACACAGTATTTCAAAATATATGCCTACTGGCATAGCATATGTTTCATGGGATTCTTTGATTTTGGGAGTCTAAGAAGTTGGGTCTCATCTTCAGTACTTGGAAAAGAGATCCTTAGTTGTTTATTATCATTTGGCCTAGCAAGCTTCCTCTCTTTTAGTGACAGATCCTATCCTCCTGGCTTTGAGGGTTCGGCAGAAAGTAAATGGTTCAGAGGACAAGTGATGTGTAAAAAGGGTCAATGTCCTGGCGAGTCAGAGAAATGAGAGAAGTGTCATATCTTAGGATTCAGGCAAATACATCTTGTGGGGTACCTCATTCCTAATCAAGTAGAGGGGAGAAACTTGTCCTGTCATCCCACTTTCATTCTCTTCATTTAGCAACAGAACTCTCAGGCCTATACTTTCTAGTCTCCTTTGGAGACACTAGAGCCAGTGATAGGAGAGTAAAATTGCTGGATGCCATTTTTAAATTTGATCTGAAATCTTTAGTCATTTACTTTTCCATTCTCTTTTCCCCATTCCTGTAGGCTGAAATGCAAATATGGCAATGACTCAGCTTTAATCTATAGGGAAAGAAAATACCTTAGAAGATGAACATGTGAGGTAGTTTAGGATAGACTAGGAAATAGATTTTAACAGTGCAGTCACTCACTGGAAACTGTGTGCATGTGGTGTTAATAGTAAATTCAATGCATAACCTAACAATCCATTTACGCTTAGATATAGAGGGGGATGACATACTGATTCATGCTACAATATGGATGAGCCTTAAACATTACTCCAAGTGAAAGAAATCAGACATCGAAGGCCATGTATTGTATGATTCAATTTATATGAAATGCTCAGAATAGGTAAATCCATAGAGACACAAAGTAGATGAGAGATTTCCAGGGGCTAGAGGGGTGCTCTAGGGACTTCTCTGGTAGCTCAGACGGTAAGCAGTCAGCCTGCAATGTGGGAGCTGCTGCTGCTGCTAAGTCGCTTCAGTCACGTCCGACTCTGTGCGACCTCATAGATGGCAGCCCACCAGGCTCCCCCATTGCTGGGATTCTTCCAGGTTCAATTCCTGGGTTGGGAAGATGTCCTGTAGAAGGAAATGGCAACCCACTCCAGTATTCTTCTCTGGAAAAATCCCATGGCTGGAAGCGCCTGGTGGGCTACAGTCCACAGGGCTGCAAAGAGTTGCACATGATTGAGCGACTTCACTTTAGGGGGGTGCTGGGGTGCAGAGTGACTGATAATGGGCAATAGGCTTCTTTGGGGGGGGTGATCAAAGTGTTCCAGGATTACCAGTAATGATTGTGCAACTTTCTGAATAAAGTAAAAACCACTGAACTGTTCACTTTAAAGGAGTGAATTTTATGATATGTGAAGTCTATCTCCAAATATCCATTTAGAGTAAATTACACTTAAGAGTCCTTCTCCCAGAGTCTAGTACAGTTAGTTTACCTCCAATGTAAAAAACAAGTTGCCTTTTTAACTTCTGAGTTGAGAACTAAAGTAGCATGCTTGCACTGAGGCGCCCTGTTACAAAAAATGTATCTTATAACTTGAGTCACCGCAGTTACATAAGATTCTCACATTATAAAGCGTAACGGACATATCAAAGGTATTCAAAAGAGAGTATGTATACTCCAGGGGATAAAAGACGACTTTCCAAGAGGTTCTCAGGCACAGATGGTTCTAAGGAAATGAATTTCCAGATCCTTAACTTGCATGTGTTATCGTTTCTAGACTGATCTGTGGCTTAACTGTCATTAAGTTCCTATTGACCTTTCCTACTTCCCATTTTTCAATTTATAGGCGAAAGGCACACTTACCTGTCATGAATTCTTACCGTGGTGGAAACTTCAGGGTGCCAAACAATCCGACAGTTTGAGATACTCTTTTTTGGGGAATGTGCTTAGTCGCTCGGTCACGTCTGACTCTTTGCGACCCCATTGACTGTAGCCGGCCAGCATCCTCTGTTCAAGCCGTCTCCTGTGTCTCCTGCACTGCAGGTGGATTCTTTTACCTACTAAGCCATCAGGGAAGCCCCCTTGCTTGGAGAAGCCTCCTTTAAACCAAGGACCATAAAACCATGATACAGAGTTGCATTTTTCCCTGTCTTGTATTTTTGACATACAATTCAGAATAAGTCCAATCAGTTGAATATTTTAGTAAAATTCCTTTCATTCACTTCTACACGTTTAGAAGGAAAAATCTATAAAAATGAAAGCTAGGAAGAGAAGAAGCCAACTCAGGTCTTCATTCGCTACATGATTACCGGTTTCCCACACCCTCATCCCATGAAGTAATTTTTCCAGCAGAGTGTGAAAAGGAAGCGCCCGAGGATGAAAAGGTCGGGGGCCAAGGCTTTCCCTGAGACCATCGAAAACGCAGGAGTTTCTCTTACACTCGGGTTAACTGCCACATATTTACGTGCCACAACGGCACATATTTATGCCCGCTGGTTGAAAACACCTTCGTAGCAGCCCTTTCTAAAAGCATGGTTGTGTTCAAACGGTACGTGGGCGTTTTAAAGCGGCTCCAGAGAAACCTCCAAGAATCCGGCCGGCAGCTAGCTCTCTACGGAGAGCTGCCCCTAGTCATTCCACCAGAAGCGTGGGAAGGGCGGGGCGAGCAGGCCGGAAGCTGCGAGAACAGCCACACAAGGTTTGTCCACTGTTTCCAGGGAGGACCAAGTCGGCGTGGCAGGCGAATGGGCACCTCCCCACTGTGACAGCACAGACCACGAGCGTCATCCTCTGTACCTCCTCGTCACACCTCTCTGGTGTTCTACGCCGTGAGAGAACCAGGCCGAACGTCGCGTGCCTACCCGCCTGGCTCCGCCCACCACGCTCGTAGCNAAAAAAAAAAATTCTAATCATAATTTTTAAAAATAAATAGGAAAGAATCACTTTAAAAAGAAAACCATGAAATCCTAAAATCCACATAAATAAAAGGCAGCAATCTGGAAAAAGAAAACCATGATAGTAGAAGTAACACAGTGGAGCAAGCATTTGGGATATCTGAGTACAGAGGAGCCACGGAAGCAGCATTAGAGCAGCTAGCTATAGAATAGATCCAACAACCACACAGTGGGGTTTCCAGAGAAAACAAAACCAGACAAAGTGGAAATAGGATAGAATGCATGAATATTTTCCAGAATCGAAGGACAGAGTGCAGAAAGTCACCCATCTACAGCAGAGTGGATATTAAGGGCCACAGGCTATGACCTAGCTGCCTGTTTTCCCATCACAGGTACCAAGAATGAAGAGAAATTCTTATAAACCTCTAGCGGGCTTGAGAGTAATGCCACATACAAATCAAAGAGACAACAGACAGCAGCACTGGGGATTTACAAGTCAAATAACAATCTCTTCAAAAACGTCCAAAAATTAGAAAGAGGATATAGACATTTTAATATACACACAGTCCTAAATTTTACTTCTCTTTTAACTGTTTTGTAAGGAGCCCAAGAAATCTCAGAATATAAATTTTACTGAAACAAGGAAGTAAAAGAAGACAAGGAAATAGCTAATACAAAAATGAGAGGCATAGGGAATTTCCAGGAACAGCAGAAGGGAAGTTTCACAGTAAGAATTATGTCACAGGTCAAGGGGAAAAAAACAAAAACCAGTTAATATTGGACCAGGAGGACAGAGGATTTAAGGATGCAATTATCACCAGGAAAACATAAATTGCACCAGAAAGAAAGCACTCATTGTTTATTTCTTGGCTCTGCTGCTTAGAAAATTTATAATAATGATTTACACAGTCAATAATATTAGAAAAATAACTACATTATTAGGTGGAAGATGAGAAGTATGTATATAGAAGTGATGGATGGAGTGGTATTGTATTTAATACATAAAAGTTAGATCTTTCTCTTCTACAGGAGGAAATTGTATTAAAAAAAAAAACCAACAGGTTTTTGGTGTTTTTTTTTTTTTTTAAAACATCAAGAACACTTTAAGTATGTCATCTAAAAATAGTTCAGTATTCTAAAATTTAACATGGGGAATGGGACAGGGTGGAGAAAATAAGGCAATTGTCTATTTTCTTTAAGTTTTAAAATACCATTTGGTCTTTAAAAAAACTAGCAAACATTCATTTGATATCTATATACATTTTAAAAACAAGATTGTAATTGAATTGACCTGTGCTAAGCAGTCCTTTACTTTTTTCCTATCTTGTGACTCTTGCCTTCACTCTCTTGGTTTTTTGCTGTGGCATCTTCATTTTCCTAAGTATTTCCCTGGAAACCTATCTTCTCAGGATAAAGTTTTATTTCCTGCTTTAAAAAGTTTGAGGCCATCCATTGTGTATCTTTTTAAATCTCTTCAAAATACAGTACCTCCTTGACCCAGGTACTGTCATCCCTTACTTGGAATCCTGAGCTTCTGTGAAGGTATTTTTGGGCATGGATAGTTGTTAAGTTCATTTTTCTGGTAGGAGATATGTGTAGAAATTTTAGTAACCATTCTACTTGCATCATTTCTGTCTAGCCTGAAAAATTTATTGAAATCTTTCCAAACATTTGCTATATAATTCTACAATCAGAAAATCAACACAAAAATTGTAATTCTTTGTTTAGAATTTGACCAAGATATTATAGCCAGTTGCTTACTAGCTTGCAGTCACCTACTCTGTAAATCTAGAATAATTTCTCATGTTGCAATTATGGTCATTTTTCAATACTTAAAAAAATATTTGGCAAACTTCAGTGCAATAGTATATACTAAAGAAGAAGGTAACAGAAGCATAGATTCACACAATAGATGATCAAATAAACCTAGCATTGGAACATCCCTTATAGATCATCTGGAACAACATCCTCATTTCAGCTAAGAAGCAGAAATGTGATGTTAGAAATTACTTTTTAGATCAACAGAACGGGATATAAAGCCAAGATACAAACCCACACACCTGTGGTTGCCTTATCTTTGACAAAGGAGGCAAGAAGGTAGAATGGAGAATAGACAGCCTCTTCAATATGTCATGCTGAGAAAACTGGACAGCTACATGAAAAAATAATGAAATTAGAATACTTCCTAACACTATACATAAAAATAAACTCAAGATGGATTAAGTACCTAAAGGTAAGGCCAGACTATACAATTCTTAGAGGAAAACATAGGCAGAATACTCTTTGCCACAAATTGCAGCAAGATCTTTTTGATCCACCTCCTAGAGAAATGAAAATAAAAACAAAAATAAGCAGATGGGACCTTTTTTTTTTTTTTACTTTCTTTTACTTTACAATACTGTATTGGTTTTGCCATACATCAACATGAATCCACCACAGGTGTACACGTGTTCCCATTAAAGCAGCTCATACAGCTCAATATAAAAAATACAAACAACGTAAAAAAAAAAAAAGATGGGGGCAAAAGTCCTAAGCAGACAGATATTTATCCAAAGAAGATATACAGATACTCAAGAGGCACATGAAAAGATGTTCAACATNATTAAAGCAGCTCATACAGCTCAATATAAAAAATACAAACAACGTAAAAAAAAAAAAAAGATGGGGGCAAAAGTCCTAAGCAGACAGATATTTATCCAAAGAAGATATACAGATACTCAAGAGGCACATGAAAAGATGTTCAACATCACTAAATATTAGAGAAATACAAATAAAAACTACAATGAGGTATTACCGCATACCAATCAGATTGGCCATCATCACAAAATTTGTAAATGATAAATGTCGTAGAGGGTGTGGAAAGAAGGGAGCCCTTTTGCATTGTCGATGAGACTGTAGATTGATAGAGCCACTATGGAGAATAGTAGAGAAATTTCTCAAAATACTAGGAATAAATCTACCATATGACCCAGAAATCCCACTTCTGGACATTTACCCAAACAACACCATTAATTCCAAAAGATACATGTACCACAATATTCGTTGCAACACTACTTACAACAGCCTGGGCATGGAAGCAACCTAAATGCCCATCAACAGAGAAATGGATAAAGAAGATGTGGTGTAGATATACAATGGAATATTACTCAGCCATAACAATGGAATGGAACTGGGTCATTTGTAGAGATGTGGATGGACCTAGAGACTGTAATTCAGAGTGAAGTAAGTCAGAAAGGGAAAAACAATTGTCATATATTAATGCATATATGTGGAATTAATGCATATATATGGTCAGTTTTCATTCAATCCCAAAGAAAGGCAATGCCAAAGAATGCTCAAACTACCGCACAATTGCACTCATCTCACNGAACTGTGGTGTTGGAGAAGACTCTTGAGAGTCCCTTGGACAGCAAGGAGATCAAACCAGTCAATCCGAAGAGAAATCAATCTTGAATATTTATTGAAAGGACTGATGCTGAAGCTGAAGCTCCAGTACTTTGGGCACCTGATGCGAAGAGCTGACTCATTAGAAAAGGTCCTGATGCTGGGAAACAGCAAAGGCTGGAGAAGAAGGGGATGACAGAGGATGGTTGGATGGTATCACCAACTCAATGGACATGAGTTTGAGCAAGCTCCAGGAGATGGTGAAGGACAGGGAAGTCTGGCGTGCTGCAGTCCATGGGGTCACAGAGTCAGACACTACCGAGCGACTGAACAACAACTCCCTGACTTCAAAGCTCACGTCCTTCACATTACCCCAGGCTGAGATTCAGACCCGTTCAGGCTGAGGGGGACAGAGGAGGAAAAGGAGTCCAGTTATACACGAATCCAACCTTTAAGGTTATTTCCAGTGGTCTGCCCTTGCCTTTTCATTCAAGGCTGAAATTACCCAGCCACCAGAAATAGGACTTATCCTGAGTTATTTTTTTCTTTACCATTAAAAAAATTGAATTATAGTTAATTTACAGTTTTGTGTTAGTTTCAGGCATACAGCAAAGTGACTCAGTTATATGTTTACGTATCTATTCTTTTTCAGATTCTTTTCCATTATAGGGTATCACAAGATATATAGTTCCCTGCGCTATACAGTAGGTCCTTGTTGTTTATTTTCTATATAGTAGTGTGTATCTTCCAATCCCAAACCTATAACTTATCCACCCCCTCCTTCTCCTTTGGTAACCATAAGTTTGTTTTATGTAATATTTGTGTTTGTCTGACTTACTGAGCTTGATCGTCTAGGTCCATCCATGTTGCCACAAATGGCATTATTTCATTCTTTTTTTATGGTTGAATATTATCCAATTGTGTATATGTATAGTTGTTGTTATTTAGTCACTGTGTCTATATATATATATATATATATATATACACATACTATATATATAGTTGTTTAATCCTATATATTTAATATATTATTATATTTTATATATTATAATATACTTTATTTTATTTATATAAAATATAATTTAAATATATATTACTAATCGGAGAAGGCAATGGCACCCCACTCCAGTACTCTTGCCTAGAAAATCCCATGGACGGAGGAGCCTGGTAGGCTGCAGTCCATGGGGTCGCTAAGAGTTGGACACAACTGAGCGACCTCACTTTCAGTTTTCCCTTATTGTATTAATATATTAATTATATATAGTTGTTTAATCATTAAGTCATATCTGACTCTTTGATGACCCCATGGACTGTAGCTCGCCAGGCTCCTCTGTCCATGGAATTTCCCAGGCAAGAATACTGGAGTGGGTTGCCATTTTATTCTCCAGGGGATCTTCCTGACCCAGAGAGTGACCCCGTGTCTCCTGCATTAGTAGGATTCTTTACCACTGAGCCACCAGGAAAGCCGCTCTATATGTGTGTGTGTGTGTGTGTGTGTGTGTACACACTACATCTTTATCCATGCATCTCGGATACATCTCATTAAGTAATACCATGGGACCTGAGGGATGCTCCTGATCCTTCTGAAGAAATGAAGTGGTGTGGTAGTCTGGGAGGCAGCAGAAGGTATCGGGAGCACATGGATTTCACAGGAATCTCAGTCTCTGTGGAAACTTTCAGTAACAATGGAAGGACCTTAGATTTCCCAAATGCGCTTTTGAGAGCCAAAGATCCTTTGTTTGGAAGAACTCTAACACTTTCCCTCCCCAAACCACTACTCTCAGCGGCGTTCTCAGCCTTGCGTTTCGTGGAGATTTTGTTATTGTTGCTGTCCTTAGGAAATCCATCCTACTGAAGAGGCTAACTGGAGCAGTACCGGTGTGGATGCGGAGGTTGTCACCAGCCTTCAGCCCCTGCGCGGGGACCCAGCGGCAGCAGGGAGTTACCGGCTGTTCCAGCAGGCCGCGCTGTAGGACTCCGGGACCAGGTGTGCGTCCTGCAGTCGTGAAAGCAGTCTCCGGGTTTGTTCAATCAAGGACGGGGTCGCCCTCCGGGACCCAGCAGCGCAGACGTGTCATCCTTCTACAGGCAAGCACTCAGGAAGGGCCCCGCGTGGACGGGGCTGCCGTCCTGGGGGGGCGGGGGAAGGGCAAGTGAACCCTTCCCTCCTCCGGTGCCCCGAGAATAATCGCTGGGACGCCAGAGATGCTCCGTGTGCAGAAACTGCGCTAACGGAGCCGAGTAATCCAAACAGCTCAGTGCGAGCGGAGCCCCTGGAGATGCACTGGTTCTTGATCAGAGCTTCGCTTCAGCGTCACCCTGGGAGCAAAGTTAGCATCCTTGGACCCCTGCGCGCTGGGGGGCGGCCCGGGTGAGCTGCGGAGACTGTGTCCTCAAGCCTCCAGGGCGATGCCGCGCGGGCTCCTGGCAGCTCTGCAAAGGTACCTTCCGAGGTGTCATCCTTGGTCCTCAGTGCGGAAGACAGATCACAGCGAGTGAGCTTCCACTCTTCCGAGTCAGTTTCCTCATCTGTAAAATGGACCGAGTGGCAGAGAAGGGCTCGTTGCTCAAACCGAGGCCAGACTTGAGCTCCAAGGAGGGCCCAGAGCTCTTGGCGTCGCTCCCCCTAACCCCAAAGAAGTTCGGGGACCTAGTGGAGAGACATGTCATTGCTGTTGAGAGCCATGCCTTCGCCAGTAACAATCATAATATAATGATGTCAGCAGGATGAGCTCGGTCCTTTCTTCGAGGCTGGAAAGTATTAGGAAAAGGAGCCTCTTCCGTTTTAAAACTAGACATTTAATTTCCAAATACATAGGATTTTGTTTAAAGTACCTTTAATATTAATTTCACTGTGATACTAATTTCTCATTTAAATGCTTTCTTCTCTGCGATCACCCTCTATTTTTTTTCAGCCTAACTTTATTGAGGCTTTGATGGCTAAACTGAAGATCTCTCTTGATAAATGTCACATGGTGTTTGAAAATATATGGGTTAGTTTCAAATATCTTTTGACATTGATTTTCAACATAATTCCACAGTAATGAGAGAGCACTCTCTATGATTTCAATACCTCTAGACTGTGAAGTTTTTGCACCTTGATTCATGTCCCTGGATATGTTCCAGTGTCTCCTAATTTACAGTCTATGGGAACTTGAATAGAATCCATATCTTACTGTTGTGTGAAAATTGCGTACATCTTAATTACACTGGATTGGTTCATAGTGCTTTTCGGGTCTACTATATTCTTCTACTTCTCTGTATATGCATTCTGTTAATTTTTGAGAGTTTGATATTGAAACTTCAACTAAAAAATTTTAACTTAGCTACCTAAAAAATAAATGTAATATATAGTGGAACTATATGTAGCCTTGTTTTGTATTTTCTAATACTCCTATAAATGTGTTATCATACTTTCCTAATTAAAAAAAAAATAAAAAAACAAGAGACCAAAAAAAGGATAGCCTAAACAAGAAGTTAGAAGAAAAAAAAAAACAAAGCTTATTAATGCTGTATCTTGGTGTCTCTCTGCCACTTTCATCTCCCAAAGGAGAAAACCAGATTGACGGAAGTGAATGATTGTTCTCAAGGTAACTTGTGACAGAGGTGGGCCTGGGACCCAGGCGCTGGGGCTCCACACCCCCAACCCCGCAGGGCTGTATGGACTCAGAGGAAAGGCCCGAGGGAAGGAGACCCCAGGGCCCGCAGCAGTCAGCTGTGGAGGCCGAGATCCCCGACACGCCCTCTCCTTCCATCTTGTTTGAATCTGTTCCAGTTATAAGCAACGCAGAAGTTACGTTACCTGAAATCCTCCGCTGCAAATACTTGACTGGACGGTACTGCCTGTTGCAAGCGGTCCTTTCAGCACAGAGCTGAATGTGCAGAGAGGAAAGGGGAGCTTGGGTGCTGAAAACCAAACGGCTTTGCCTCTGCCTCACTGACCTGGGGACGCTGGCCTGAGTTGGGGGGATGCTTCTGGCCCCACAGTGAGCAGAGATCTGGGCGAGCCCCCCAACACAGGCAGGCCTGGCAGAGCTGAACCCACTCAGGAAGAGGAATATCTCCCTGAGAACTTGCCGCCCATGATTCATTCAAGTAGAAATTATAATTTATTCAGTAAAATTAGAAATTAATAGCAAAGTTATGTTTAAAAAAATCCTCTACATGTGGAAAGCTAGTAACCCATTACTAAGTAAATCTTGGTTAAGAGAAAATAAAGAAAATGAATAGATGTTCATAATCAAAGGATAGTGAAAACACATGTTAAAATGTGTGGATGAGCTAAAGAATTGCTTTTAGGTGAAATTATAACCTTCAATATGTTTAGTAGAAAATTTCAAAAGGTTAAAAATTACAAGCTAATTATCCAACTTAAGAGTTTGGAAAAGGAGCAATGGAATAAATTCAAAGAAACATCATGAAAAAAAATAAAAATAAGGACAGAAGTTAATGAGCTAGAAAAGGAAAAATACCAGCGGAGACGAACAGAAGCAGCATCTGGTTTGTGAAAAAGATTAATAAGAAAGGTGTCTGAAGGGGACAAGGGAGAAGATGCAAGTATGCAAAAAATGTAATGAAAGGGGAGATAAACCACAAACACTTGAAACTTTTAAAAAGGTGATTACGAAAAAACACATACAAATGAATTTGAAAAACTACCTGAGTCAGATAAATTCCTAGAAATGTAAAACATGTAAAAATTGGCACGAGAAATTTAAAAATTAAATAGACCACTATGTACGCAAGGTTTTCCAACAGAATTAGCCAACTGTCTCTTTCAAGGTGAGTGTTCACGTGTGTGCACGTGCATGCACGCGCGCACGCACGCGTGCGCACACACACACACACACACACACACACACACACACACTGGAGGGCAGCCTCTGAAGCGGTTCCCAGTGACACACACACACACACGCGCGCGTTCAGTAAGCACAAGTTTCCTGTCTTGCAAAAGTTGTTTCAAAAAATAGAGAAGGAAATAATAATAAGACTCCAAAAAAGAAAAGATTAAACCATGCTGTTTCATGTAAAAGTAGTTCACTGCTTTTTATTACTACATTCCAAAACAATGTGTTTATCCAACTGCTTCTGACACACGTCGGCGTTGCTCTCATATTTTGATCCTGATGTACGGAGCTGCAGTAACCATTCTGTGCAAGTCTTGGTGCAGACATGTGTTTTCATTCCTCCTGGATAAACTCCTAGGAGTTGAATTACTGATGGATGTGGTAGGTGTCTATTTAACTTCATAAGAAATTTCCAAAGCTATTAGTTTTTTAAAGGGGGGAAACCATTTTGCTTCAGCCAGTAAAGTGGCAGAGATTTGTGGTTCTTTAACTTCAAAAAACATTTGGTGGTGTTAGTTTTTTTAATTCTACCCACTACCACGGGTATGAAGTGGCACATACTTGTGGTCATACTCTGCGTTTCCTGGTGACTAATGATATTTAGCATCTTTTCATGTATATATTTGCCATCCATAGACCCTTCTATGTAAAGTTATGTCAAGTCCTTTTCCCATGTTTTAAATTTGGGTTTTGTTTTTTTTTTATATTCTTGACTTTTGAGTATTCAAGTCCTTTGTATACATATATTCTCCTTCAGTCTGTGATTTTCTTTTTCATTTTCTTAATGGAGAGCTAAATTTAAAAATGTTGGTAAGTTCAATTTATTTCATAAAGGTCAGTATCTATTTATTAGTTTTTTTTTTACAGTAAGTTTTGAATACAATAGAATTTCTTTACCTTAGTCAATGTTGAACCCTAAACATACAGCAATAATTACACTTAGTGGAAAAACTTGGGGGAAAAAAAAAATCCCTTCAAGATAAAGTCCACAATCCCCAGTATAGTTCTGACCAATACTGAAAGGAGAAAAGAGGAAGTATAAATCTGAAAGAAAAAAAGAGATAAATTTTTATTATTCAAAGGTTGTATAAACTTTTAATTATACAATCCATTTACCCAGTGAAAACCCACAGAATCAACATACAAATTAACAGATCTGATAAGAGAGTTCAGCAAAAGCAGACACCGGTAGACACCAGCAATAAGAACTAGATTCTTTACACCACTGATACAGAACTCGAAAGATATAATAAAAATGAAGGGTCATTCACATATTAACAAAGATCGGTAAAGAGTCCAGGAACTAACCGATTTATTCAAACAGGGTCCCAGCAGAAAACAGATGATACCGTCAAGTTTGATAATAGAGAACAAATTAACGAAACAATGGTTTATCAAGGTTGCGGTAGGGTATCGGGAACCGCAAGGCTTGGTGAAACATTTTGGAGCATGCCGTATCAGCAGGCACGTCACTCCTCTGCTTACTGTTTCTGAAGCTCTAATTTTGCTTTTTGTTGCTGACATGGTTCGTGATTTATTCCCTTGTGAGTTTTGTGGTTTTTAAGTTCGAGTGCCTTAGAAATTTATTTGTGAAACTTGTAAAAGGCCAGGATTTGACAATGCTTTGTCCTTCAGAGCTTGTTTCTGATGGGCACCTGTCACACTGAGATGTCTTTAGACTAAATTTTGATTTTTCTCCTCCCTGAGCACAGCAGCTTCTGGTCCCAGACCCACTGTGAGCTGCTGTGGTTTGGAATTCTGAGAGCAGGAACGTTTTCTGTTCGTTTTCTCCTTCCCCTCAGAGCCCAGGCAAATACTCCTACCCTTGCCCTAGTTGTGGTCAGTACTGTGTATTGCGTTTTCCAGTTTACCCTCCGCGGTGAAGCTGCCCCGACGTGCCTTTCTGATCTGATGCTTCCCTTTGCAGAGATCAGCCTCCCGGCTCCTGGTCGTCCAGGTGCATGGCGGCCTCCTCTTCCTGGCCACTCTTCCCAACTCCTGTTCCTTCCCATCCTCCTGAACTCCTTCAACGATCTGATCCTGGTGCTCCGACCTGGCCTCAATCTGGCAACCAGTTTCATTTCTTCTTTCAGGCAACAAGGATATCTAGCCCAACACAGGCAAAAGTTTTATGGACAGGATGCATCATTTCTCCAAACTGGAAACCAGGAGGCATGGTGAGAGCAGGTGTGCTCACTTCCTCCTCTTGGCTCTCAGACCCATGCATTCTAGCTCACTGCTAAGGAACAGCACCTTACAAGGGGCTTCAGCTCAAAACACATGCCTCATCTAGGAGAGCAGCTCTCCACTCCCAGCCTGATGCCTGAGCTGCATGTTTAAGAGACACTCTCACATTCTTTCAAGCCAGCATCTTCTGTGTACAGTGATGAATGAAAAGCCCAGTGGATTCCATACTCACACATACATTGCAATAACTCATTCGCCATAAAGTAAGCCCCTGAGTCTGAGGCAATCTCAAGTGGAACCGATTACACTAAATTACGCTAAATCAGATACTCTCTGAGACCTCAGTGGCCTGGCCAAGACACTGATCTGTTCCAGTTTTGCTCTTACGTCTAAGGCTTAACTTCTTTTCTTTGAGAGTATGTCTTACTCCAGGGAAGAGAACTTGTAAGTGAAAAACACATCGCTGACACCGAGTAGATTAAAGAGGGCAAATCGTCCAGTGTAACCATTTGCCATCAACTGGCTGGTTGGCCACCTTGAGAGACGGAGCTGTACTGCGGGGACTGAAGGTGAGAGAGGCAGACCAGCCCTGGTGTGCTAGAGTGCCACCTTCTGGAAACAAACGAGAGGCCTCTGGCTTCTAATCTGTTGTATCTGAGAATCAAGGAAAAACAAAAGCTTTACCTAACGAAGAAAAGGTGTTTGCAACGTCAAATGCACCAGCAGAGGGGCAATGCATCAAGCACCATGAAAAATCACAGTAATACTGTGTAACAAAAAGAAAACGACAATTTTCCAGAAACTAAACTTAAAGTCATGGGATATTGCAATGTAATGGATTGGGAATTCAGAATAGCTGTTGTGAAGAAACTCAGTGAGCTATAAGGAAACTCAGAAAGGCAGTGCAACAAGCTCAGGAATAAAAATTATTAGTAGAAGAAAAACTTTACCTAAGAGAATGAAAATCTAAAAAAGAACCAAACAGAAATACTGGACCGAAAGAACTCAATAAGCAAGATGAAGAATGCATTAGAAAGCTTTAGAAATAGAGCAGATCATACGGAAGACAGAATTACTGAACTTGAAAACAGAAAACTACAAGTGACACAGAGAGAAGAGGAAAGAGAATCAAGATCTTAGAAAAAAATTTAGGAAATTCTATGACAGCTATCTGACACTTTCAGGAAGTGCAACATTATAATAATGGGTATCCCAAATGAGAAGAGAGAAGAGGACAAATAATTTATATAAAGAAATTGTGAACTTCCCAAACCTGGGGAAGGAACTGATATATATAGGTCCATAAATTTAAGAGAATAACTAATTATCTCAATGCAAAAAAATCTGTTCCAAGACACGTCATATTAATACTGTCAAAAGTCGAGGACAAAAAAAAAAAAAAGAAAAGAAATTTAAAGGCAACAGGAGGAAAAGGATGGTAACTTACAAAGGAACCCCCATTAGGTTATCAGCAGATTTCTCAGTAGAAACCCTGCAGGCCAGAAGCGAGTGGAAGGACATTCTCAAAGTACTGAAAGATAAAAGTTATCACCCACGAACGCTATATCCAGTGAAGTTGTCATTCAGATATAAAGATTTCCCAGGTAAACAAAAGCTGAAGGAATTCATCAACACTCGCCTTCCTTATCAGATATGTTGAAAGCTCTACTACCAGAAATAAAACAATCAAAATACAGAAACCTTTGAGAAAGATGATAAATAGAATCAGNAGATATAAAGATTTCCCAGGTAAACAAAAGCTGAAGGAATTCATCAACACTCGCCTTCCTTATCAGATATGTTGAAAGCTCTACTACCAGAAATAAAACAATCAAAATACAGAAACCTTTGAGAAAGATGATAAATAGAATCAGAAAACTGCAACTCTACATTAGAATAGGTTTCTAAACACCTAATTTTTATAGCATAAAACTTAAAAGCAAAAAAGTAGGAAAAATAACTATAGCTATTTCAGTTTGGTAACAAACACAACATAAAAAGGAATAACTTGAGGAAACAAAAATGTAAAATGGGAAGATAAAAAGGGTGGACCTGTATAGGCAAATGAAGATAAGATACCTTTAGCCGTAAAAAGGACTATTTTGGGACTTCCTGGGTGGTCCAGTGTTTAAGAATCTGCCTTCCAATGCAGGGGACGTGGTTCAATCCCTGGCTGGGGAACTAAGGTCCTACATGCAGTGGGACATCTAAGCCCGTGGCCCACAGCTATTGAGCCTGCAGCTAAGACTTGATTCAGCAAAATAACTAAATAGATATTTCTTTAAAAAGGACTATTTTATCTATGGTATATTTTATACAAACCTTGTGTTAACCCAACAAAACCACATAAAACGAGAGCAGAGACAAAAACTACAAAAGAGGAAACCAAGAAAAATAATATAGAAAGCCACCAAACCAACTGGAAAACAAAAGATTAAACGGGAGTACTAAATCCTCACTTATGAGTAATCACCCTAAATGGAAGTGTCAGTTGCTCAGTTGTGTCTGACTCTTTGCGACCCTACGGACTGTGTCTTTGCGACCCAGGGACTGAATCCTGCCAGGCTCCTCTGCCCCTGGGATTCTCCAGGCAAGAATACTGGAGTGGGGTGCCATTCCCTTCTCCAGGGGATCTCCCTCCAGGGACTGAACCTGGGTCTCCCGCACTGCAGGCAGATTCTTTATCATCTGAGCCACCAGGGAAGGCTGGATTTAATTTACCAATCAAAAGACACAGAGTGGCTGGCTAGGTATACGCTGCCTCCGGGAGACTGATCTCAGCTCTCAGGACAAACACAGGCTCCCAGTGGACGGACGGAAGATGACAATGAGCCCAGGGCAGCCAGAGCAGAGGCGCCGCAGCAGCACCTTCTGTCACAGCAGACAAGGTAGACTTCAGCCAGAAAGAGTCAGCAGGAGACAGAGACAGGCAGGGTATAATGAGGAAGGAAGGGAACAACTCATCAAGAAAACCGACTTTGATCCATGTGCATGAAACAGGAACAGCCTCAAAAATGACAGCGTGATCTCGGTTCGTTTCCAAGGCAAACCATTCAACATCACAGCAATCCAAGTCTATGCTCCGTTAATGCTGGAGAGGCTGAAGTTGAATGGTTCTATGAAGACCTACAAGACCTTCTAGATCTAACACCTGCCCGCCCGAAAAAAAGATGTCCTTTTCATCATAGGGAATTGGATTGCAAAAGTAGGAAGTCAAGGGACACTTAGAGTAACAGGCAAGTTCGGCCTTGGAGTACAAAATGAAGCAGGACAAAGGCTAACAAAGTTTTGCCAAGAGAACACCCTGGTCATAGCAAACACCCTCTGCCAACAACACAAGAGATGCCTCTACACATTGACATCACCAGATGGTCAAAAACGAAATCAGATTGATTGTATTCTTTGCAGCCAAAGATGGAGAAGCTCTATACAGTCAGCAAAAATAAGACCTGGATATGACTGTGGCTCACATCATGAACTCCTTATGGCAAAATTCAGGCATAAATTGAACCAAGTAGGAAAGACCAGGTATAACCTAAATCAAGTCCCTTATAATTATACAGTAGAGATGATGAAATGATTCAAGGGATTAGACAGAAAGCCTGAAGAACTACGGATGGAAGTTCATAACACTGTACAGGAGGTGACCGACCAAAACCATCCCCAAGAAAAAGAAATTCAAGAAGGCAAAGTGGTTGTCTGAGGAGGCTTTACAAATAGCTGAGAAAAGAAGAGAANTGTTTGACAAATGACCAGCACTTCAAAAGTATATGGTGTTTATTTTAAAATATAGTTTGGGGGTAAAATGTAAGTGGATTCCAGATCACAGCTTTTTTTCTTTAATGATGTCAGCTTTTCTGGTAGGGGTTCAGCATATCAGGAGGAGAAGAGGGCAGTACAAACTGGACACAGTCTACAAAGTGAACTTCAGGGTGTTAACAATGACATTAAAAGTGGTGCTTGCCTTTCCAGGATCGCTAGTTGCTCAGTTGCGCAATCCCATGGGCTGCAATCTGCCAGGCTTTTCTGTTCATGAATTCTCCCAGTTAAGAAGACTGGAGTGAGTTGTCATTCCCTTCTCCAGGAGATCTTCCCAACCCAGGGATCGAACCCAGGTCTCCCACATTGTAGTCAGATTCTTTATCATCTGAGCCACCAGGGAAGCCCTTTTAGGATTAGAGAGTTAATCTTCACGCTACAGCATTCCAAGATCAAATGCAATATACAGTTTTCCATAGTTCACCAGAGGTTGTTTTTTTTAATTTTCAGGATTAGAGATTTAAAAAACACTCTGATGAACGATGGGAAACTGTATATTGCATTTGATCTTGGAATGCTGTAGAGTGAAGGTTTTTCTAAAGGTACTGTGCTAGTTCCTGGGAAGTTGGTAAAAACGTGTCCTTAACCATACAAAGTAGAATTAAAGCACAACTTTTACTAAAATCGTCCTTTATATCCAGGAATCTAGCTTAACCCTAACCTTAACTCCAACCCTAACCTGTCGCCTTAACTCTAAGCCTAGTTCCAACCCCCAACCTGCGTGTCACACTAACTCTGCCATGATTCTGCATCTGCGCGTCTAAACCAAGTCCTCCCCTAAAGCAGAACTTTTACTCTGACGCTAACCACACCCCAGTTGTAACCTGAACCCTAAACTCAAATGCAGTGCTAACCCTTAACTCTAACCTAAACCCCATTTCTTATGACTAACTCTAACCTTTACGCTAGACCTGGCCTTTTCAGGGGTGGACCTATTAGGGGAAACTGTGCTTAGGTCTCTAGATGATCAAAGCTGAGGAATGAATCTCAGACTAAATGAGTAATTTACAAGCAGATCATCAGTGAACCATCTTTCGTGATTAGGTTCCCTGACCTTTCTGATAGACATATCCACGGTCTGGGTCTGGTTCCTGGATGTCTACAGGACTTCCTTGCCTCTGTTCTCTGATTTTACTAAGTGCACTAAATAAGGATTACTGTGAAAATGCAGTGAAAGTCTCTCTCTGGGAGGCAAGATCCAAGATGAGTACATTTCCACAGACTCACAAAGGTGGCTACTACCCTTGACCTGCGTCTTCCAGGATTCCCCAAAGGGTAAGGCTTTCCTACTCCAAAAGACTGACCTGTGTGACTCGAATCCAACTGGAACTCGAGGATTAGGCCAGCAGTCTGACAAGGACGTGCTGTGTTGAACTCTGGGGGTTATGGAGGTGAGGCAAGAGACCGCATGGAATTCAGACACTTTACAGCGAAGCTGAGGGAAAGTGATCACCATGTGTGAAACAGAGAGAGAGTCTGACGGGACAGGATGTAACCAGTTCTAGTTTGGGTGGTGCAGACCTGGATACTAAACTGGTTCAGAGTGTGGATGGTGGTGGTTGTTCAGACGCTAAGTTGTGTCCAACTCTTGTGACCCCACGGACTGCAGCATGCCAGGCTTCCTTCCCTGTCCTTCACCATCTCCTGGACTTTGCCTGAGTTCATGTCCATTGCATTGGTGATGCCATCTAACCGTCTCATCCTCTGTCATCCTCTTCTCCTGCCTTCAATCTTTCCCAGCATCCAGGTATTTTCCAATGAGTCATCTGTATTGCTGCTGCCAAGTCACTTCAATCATGTCTGACTCTGTGCAACGCCTTAGACGGCAGCCCACCAGGCTCCCCCATCCCTGGGATTCTCTAGGCAAGAACATTGGCGTGGGCTGCCATTTCCTTCTCCAATGCATGAAAGTGAAAAGTGAAAGTGAATTCACTCAGTCATGTCCGACTCTTAGCGACCCCATGGATGGCAGCCCACCAGGCTCCTCTGCCCATGGGATTTTCCAGGCAAGAGCGCTGGAGTGGGGTGCCATTGCCTTGTCCAAGGTGGCCAAAATATTGATGCTTCCATCTCCCATTTGCATAGCACATAGCTGCTCACTGAACTTTTATGACACACATTCCATCCTTCTTAGGACTCTGGGAAGTTGACAAAAGGCAGGTATTAGTATAACAGTTTACCTTCACATATGCAGAAATGACTCAGAAAAGTTGACTCCCCCTGCCCCAAATCTCCCAGCAAAATTGGCAGAGCAAAGCTTTGAACTCAAGTTGGCCAACTTCAAATCCAATGGGATGCTTGCTCTATTTCATGGAGTAAATGAGACCTGGGCTGGGCCTTACAAGACCGAGTAGAGTTTGAAGAGAAGAATATTCTGCTTGGGCTACAGAGTACAGGGAGGGGGCAGGAAGCCAGGAGTGGGGTGGGGAGCCGATAAGGAAGTGTGCAGTGAATGGGAAAGACTGGAAGGGGAAGTGGGCTTTGAGAGCTGGGCAGTGTTTTTGTTTCACGTAGGGCTTCACTAGGAGTCCATGAGGCTAGTTGGGTGAGTGGCTTAAAGGAAGACCCATCTGGCAGTGGTGTGTGTCGGTGGGGGTGGTTAGACCATGGGGTCCAGCGACAGGAAGCCCATCTAAGTGACTTTGGGGTGTGGCTACAAGGAAGAGGTTGGGACCGGGTGGCAAGTGCTGGTAGAGAATGAAAACAAATGGGTTTAAAAAAAGACAGTTCAAAAGGACAGAGTTACTGTTAGAGCATGAGATTTGGAGAAAGTGGGAAAAAAATCAGATTATGCATTTCAGAAAACTAGTTATGTGGCCTCAGGCAAGTGACAGAATCTGTCTGGGCCCCTCAGCTGACGGAAGTGTGAAGGCAGCGCTCGCCTCACAGGGGGACTGAGGCCTGTGTGACCAGGGAAGGAGTGGCTTGACGGCTTTTTGTTGTTGCTCTTGTTTTTCATGTTTATTTATTTGGCCAGTTCATTTATTTATTTTGCGAGTTGGGGCCCGCGGTATCTTTAGTTGCGGCACCTGGGTTCTAGTTCCCTGACCAGGGATGGAACCTGGGCCCCCTGCTTTGGGTGCAGTGTCTTAGCCATCAGACCCCCAGGGAAGTCCCAATCGGTTGTTTTGACGAAGATGAAGAGGGGACAATTTAAAAATGTCTAGAAAGACATTCTCAACAAGATCATTTAAAATAATGAAAAACTGGGAATATTCTAAGTGACTCTCATGGGGCAGAAGTAAATACTCTATAAGAACTGTGTTGAAATTAAAACCACATTTGAAGAATGTGGGGATGTAAATACTTACAAATATAAAGGTAGGTGGAGAAAGGAGGACACAACACTCTCCGAATCTCATGAAGAGTAATTATGTGTAGAGAAAAAGGACTGGGAGAAAACACTGAGGATGGTCATCTCTGGTTGATGGGCATTGTGGTTGATTGCATGATCCAGTTTTGTACTTTGGGCTTTCTGCAATATCCAAGTTTTTACTTGGAGCCTTATGACTTTTTTTTTCTTTAGAAGGTAGTCTTTTAATTAATTTATTGATTAGGCTGCACCAGGTCTTCGTTGTAGCATGTGGGTTCCAGTTCTCCGACCAGGGATCAAACCCGGGCCCCCTGCGTTGGGAGTGCAAAGTCTCAGCCGCTGGACCGCCAGGGAATTCCTCCATGAGCCTTGCTACTTTTAAAGAGAGAAACAAATATTTAGGAAAGAAGAACCATAAATGAGTTCAACTACTGCTGAAACCATGAAACTCGGACTTGAACCCACAGTCTTTCAAGTGAGATCTCACGCAACTGGTCTCAGGACTAAAGGAGGCTCAGGTCTTTGATGTCTCATCTCAGAAAGAACTCAGTGAGACACAAAGTGACAGATAAGAAGTGGATTTGTTTAGAGAGAAGCACACTCCATAGAGAGAGTGTGGACCATCTCAAAAGGTGAGAGGTCTGAAATATGGGGTGACTAGTTTTTATGGACAGAGTAACTTCATAGGCTAATGAGCAAGAGGATTATTCCAACGATTCGGGGGAGGGATAGATCTCTAGGAATTGGGCCGCTGCCCTCCTTTTGATCTTTGATGGCTTCGGGACTTTCGTGGCACTGTTGGGTCTCACTTGGCTTATGCTAACATATTGCAATGATGCTAATGTGTGAGGCTCAAGGTCCAGTGGAAGGAACTCTCCCGCCATCTTGGACCTCGATGGTTCTAGCCCGTTGGGCCGTGTCTTATGGCTCTGTCATTCTCTTAGAGGTTGTGCCCTGCCCCTTCCCTCCTGCTTCACTGCTGTTTAAAATCTTTTGGGGTGTTGTCCCCCTTATAATCGCTTCAAAAGAAAATAGCGTAGAATAAGTAGAGAAGGGGCAAGAAGTGGCATCCTTCTCTATCTGACTTAGAAAATATCAGTGAGTGGAGTAAATCCTGGGACACGGCAGAGAGGGAGAGGTGACCTTTATAAGAAGAAGGGAATAGAAGGCTGCAAAAGAGAAAATACTGCAGAAGCAAGCAGGGAATGCGTGCCTTCCCAGAGAGGAAATCAGAGCTCTCTCTGTGAGGTAGTCTGAACTTTGGAAGCTGTTTACAGCTCAGATGAATACAAAAGCAAATAAGAATGTAGTTAAGTCACCGTTGCAAACAATGCTTCATTGTACAGTATTTCATTAGGTTTCAAACCTTCAGGAGACATTTGCCAAAATTCCTTTTGGTTTTCCACCAGGTCTGCAAAATGTTTTCAACGAATAACCTGCATTCAGGCATAAATAAGAACTGACCATCCAGTGACATCATAAAACATGTGTTGAGAATGTTTTATGAATTTTCATGTAACTAAAATACTTCTAGGAAATAAGACCATAAACATGCCCTGAGGAAAATAATAAGTGAAAACCAATAGGATAATTATCTTGGAATCTTGATGTCGATCCATGAAGATTCCTGGCTTTGTGCTTAGTAAACAGATAATGAGGCTTTACCATTGATGCTTGTGGTAAAGAACCTGCCTGCCAGTGCAGGAGACGAGAATCAGGTTTGATCCTTGGGTTGGGAAGATCCCCTGGAGGAGGACACAGCAACCCACTCCAGCCTTCTTGCCTGGAAAATCCCAAGGACAGAGGAGCCTGGTAGGCTACAGTCCACCAGATTACACAGAGTAAGACACGACTGAAGTGACAGTGGACGCGCACGCACGCGCGCACACACACACACACACACGCACACATACACACACACATACACACAAAGATAATGTAACATGGCAGGACTACTGACTGGAGGCAGCATGAGGGGTAAAATGGTCATTGATGCCAAAGTCTTCTGCTAAATGTGCTACCTCACATGACCTTGTACTAGCACTTAAATGGAAAACTGCAGGAATCATCTTTAACAGGTAAGTTTCCGACAAGTGGAGCCTCCGTTTGTTCTTATCTTTGAATTTATTTTCATTTACCTTTTGTTGTTTTCCACCAAAGGCATGCTACACAAAGTTCTGGGAACGTTCCTCAGATATTTCTTCTTCTGTCTACTGTTCCACTGGCTTTGTCCCTTTAGTGTCTGTTGTGGATTTCATTTGACCTTATCACAGGTGACACTCTGGGCTCTGCCTGGTGGAGGGTCGGAGTTCTCTAAACACAAAGTTCCCCAAGCCCCGGGAAATGCCAGGTCTGAAAGGACAGGGGGCAGCCTCTCTGGTTTTCTTTTGGATCAGCTTGTTACTAATTTCCTGGCTGTGCTCACATTTGTACAAATGGCATAAAGGGAAATAAACGAACATAGTAAGGATTGGAAGAACCTGAGCTTCTCACTACCACTCACCATCTGCCTATATTTTATGTGGCAAGTGGGCAAATCTGCTCTGGGGAGAGATGGAAGTTTTTTTGGTGTTTCTTTTTTCCCCAGTTGTAAGATATTTTTCAAATAGAGGTTGGCAGAATAAGCCCTGTCGTATCTTTTGCTTATGATATCACTGTAGAGACTGCCAGAACATTAGGAAAACAAAAATTCACGTGTCAGTACTGATTGTTTAAAAGTTAAACCTCATTAGAGTACGTTTACGACGTTAAAGGGTCTGCGAGGACGAAGGTGACACTGTGGGGGATAAGAACCGAAGAGGATAAGAACAGATCGGCGCTTTTGGAGTTTACAGAGTGAAATAATTAGGCCTGAGATGGCTTTTCAGTTGGGGCCCTCTCATTCCGTATGCTTCCTTGAGTGACTGTCAGAATAAGCCACCAGTTTCCACACCGAGTGTAATCAGTGTGACATCTGGGCTCCATCAGAGGCCACTGTTCCTCCGGCGTTAGCCAAACCAGCGCACTTCCTGTCGCAGGATTAGTTGTCAGAGCCGCCGGGTCTGGTTACCCTCCGGCTGTTTTCTCTCGGCTGGCAGGAGTGCTCCTGCCCACACTTGCATGTCATTCTCATTTTTTGAAAAAGCTTACTCCTTTGACAAATACTCACAGGCAAAGCGCTGTGGGGTTACTGCAACTACTTGAGGAAGCTTCTACTTCCTTTTGCGATCGATGACGCCTGCTTTGCTTGACACCTGTACGTTTGACACCGTTTCCTGCACAAGTAAACTGGGATTGTGTGGTTTTCGTCGTGGCCTGCAGTGAAGAAGGGGAGAATGAGGGAGAAAGTCATTTGAAGACTTTGCAGAAAGAAGGGATTGGGGTTCCAGCCCGTCATGGAGCCGCGGGGGTAAACCAAGTCATAATACCAGGCAGAGGAACTGGCTGAATTTTATGCATTAAGCGTCAGACACAACCTCAGAGCAAAGTGGAGCCTCTCCAAGGCGCTGGCCAGATGCAAGCCTGGTAAGTCAGTGCTTAGGACTGAAACTTTCCTGTGAAGCAAAACACCAGTGAGAACATGCTTTTAGGAAGGAACGTTTGAGCCTTTGAAAAGTTTTATCCTTTCTATAACTGTGACTGTGGAAAAATAAGAATCCTCACGTGGTGGGGCCTGTTATTTGTGGTGTTTTGCTGGGCTGCTTTGGGGTATGTTTTCCTTTGGAGGAAGAGGAGTCAGAAAGATATGCTTGGCTTTACCATATAAATCTCTTCTAGCATAAAATCAAATTGCCAGAGACTTGGTGTCTGAGGATCTAGGCAGACTGATGACCTTGAATTATGCTTTTCTTTCAGTATGTTCTGAAATGTCAACCGATTGAAAGTGTAGAGCTCCCATGAACATTCACTGAGGGGAGGGGTTTATTGGAAAACTCAAGTCTATTGTGATTTAAGGAGCTCTCGTTCCATAAAAAAGAAAGCAAGAAAACTTTGCTTTTTGCCCTTTATTTAACAACATTTTTATCATTAAAAAGATAAAACTGTAACCAAAGCAGTTGATGACAAATATTGTAAACAGCAAAAATGTTAGAATAAGATCATGTATTTCTAAAGAAAAGTTGAAGATGTAAATTTAAAAAAAAAAGCCAAGTAAAAAAGATAACTTTTTACTTTCTGCTTATCCATAAAAAATTGCCTCTGTAATTGTCATCTAAGATGGCCTTTATATGGTTCTTTGCCCTCATTAAGCACATGGGGGAAATAACTAAATGTGAAATCACTGCAGTTTATTAAATGTCAAAGAGGAACTTGTTAACCAGACAGATCAGATAACCAGCTGCTGTGCAGAGCAGTCGCCAGCCACGGGAAATGTCAGCGCTGCCTTTAAAGACAGCCGATGACTACACAAAATGCATAGCCCGTAAATAATTAGGAAAAAAAAAAGATTAGAAAGCATGCCACTTGTGTTAACTTATATGTTCCTGAGAAGTGTAAGTATCAGAATGTATCATTAGGAACACTGATTACACGTGGTTGAGTTAGAAGCTGAGACGGTCAACTTGCGGCCTAATTCCACTGTCACAGGCAGATACACGGGCAGGATACGAACAGAGCAGAGCAGTGGAATTCCGAGGACACAGCTTGGAGGAGGGGAGGCTGTGGGATATGTGGATATGAACTGAAAAGACAAGGGCCCCAGGAAGAGGTCTTTGTCGTGAAGTGGGACTTTGCCCTTCTCTGTCCTGGGGATCTCTCTTCCTTGAAATGAAGGCAGGTGGTGTGTTGTATCTGCTTTCTGAAAGCTCTCTCTTTGTCTTTGAAAAAGAAGAAATAAAATTCCCATGGAAAGGATCCTGGACAAGTTAGGAAACCCTCAGAGGGCCCATGGAATTCCTTAAGAGGTCCGTCCTCGGCTGGACCTGAGAAGGCCCGTGACCCTCTTGCAACGTGGCTGAATTGCGGGCTGAAGAAGCGCTGCTTTGCGCGAGGAGCGGGTTTGAGGGAGAGGACGCGCGTGGCGGAGGAGAGACGCTGCCTTGAGAGCTGGGCTCATGCTGCCCCAGCATCACTCTCGGTATCTCAGGATGTTTAGAAGAGCCAGCCCCGTCCAAGACCCTCGCACTTTGTGTGTGTGGCTGTGGGGGGGGGTGTCTGTGTAGAGAGAGGGCAGAAAGTGCTTCTTGCCTGTGCAAGCAGAGACATGTGAGACGCCTGTGACTAGGTCAGTCTCGCCCAAGTGGTGGTAGAGAGGGTCCGGACCATGGGAGACACGAGGCTTTTGGAGGTAGCCCTGACCTTGATCCTGGACGGCTGAGATGGAGGTGGAGACGGGGAGCCAGAATCTAGAGCGTTACCGGGCTGTGCTTAGTTGCTCAGTCGTGTCTGACTCTTTGCAACCCCATGGACGATAGCCCACCAGGCTCCTCTGTCCACGGGGATTCTCTNACGGCTGAGATGGAGGTGGAGACGGGGAGCCAGAATCTAGAGCGTTACCGGGCTGTGCTTAGTTGCTCAGTCGTGTCTGACTCTTTGCAACCCCATGGACGATAGCCCACCAGGCTCCTCTGTCCACGGGGATTCTCTAGGCAAGAATACTGGAGAGGGTTGCCATGCCCTTCTCCAGGGGCTCTTCCCCACCCAGGGATCGAACCCGGGTCTCCTGCATTGCAGGCAGATTCTTTACCAGCTGAGTCACTAGGGAAGCCTTTCTAGAGCGTTAAGACCCCATTAAGACAAGAGGTGTGTGGCTCTGAGGACCAAGGCGAGCAGAGAAGTGAAGCTGGTGATGAGTTCCGATGGAAGGGGCTGGTGGGAAGGAAGGAGTTATAAGGGATGGTCTGCTCATATTGTGTGTCTGGGGCCTGGGTGAGCTGGGCATGGCTATGGTGACCTGAAGGTCCTGTGGCACTTGGGCAAATGGTATAGAACCTCATGCGTGCCCGTGTGCTAAGTCGCTTCAGTCATGTCGGACTCTTTGCAACACCATGGACTGCAGCCCGCCAGGCTCCTCTGTCCATGGGGATTTTCCAGGCGAGAGTACTGGAGTGGGTTGCCATGCCCTCCTCCAGGGAGTCTTCCCAACCCAAGAGTCAAACCTGTGTCTCATATCTGCTTCCTTGGCGGCTGGGTTCTTTACCACTAGCACCACCCAGGAGGCCCACAGAACTTCACATTATGGACTAAAGGTCACCCTAGGAAATCTAGTCTGTCTCCCTCTTTTCACTCACATGAGTGGCGCCCAGAGATGAATCCAGATTCCCTAAGCAGTCATGGCAAAGCCCCACCAAAACCTGCCTCCTCCTCGCGCCCACAGACGGTCAGCCTGTGCCCCGAGGCTCTCAGGACTCGTCTCAGTGTTCCTTTCCCCTCGTTTATATCTGTCACCCCAGCTGTGAGGCTGTGTGGCTAGCAGACTGCCCTCGCCTCCGTCCCCCCGAGGGTCCCGTGTCCCACCCTGTGCAGCAGGGCCCCCTCCCCCAGCAGAGCGGGGAGGGGCTCTCGACACTCACGACCCTTCCTTTCGGGATCCTTTGAGCTCCTGGTCACTATGGCTCCGTTCAGCACTTTTTGCTCGTTACCTGCTGTTGATTTCAGGGCCCCCGTCCGTGATCCTTGCTGTGCCCTGGCCCTCGGGTCCTCTCGTTTCTGTTCCCCGTAATCCTGTCCTCCACGCTCAGCCAGCCGCTCACCTCCCCGTCCTCACCTCCCCTGGCCTTCATCTCCTGCCTCCCACTTCCCACCTCCATGCCCGTCGACCCGCCCAGCACCTTGAGCCCAACAATTCTCTGATCCCAGTGGGACCTTCACTCCACGGACTTGGCCACCTGTTCACCCCCATGCCCTGTCCTTCCTCTTCGCCCAGTTAAGTTCTGCGCCAGTCAGTATAGTCACTGTCTTGGAGACACCCTGGCCCTCACCCGGGCATCTCTTCTTCATTCTTCTCAGTCAGCAAGGCCACAGGTCCGCTCCCTCCCGCCCTCCTGCACACTCTCATCACACCCTCTCACTCCGCGTTCACGACCAGCATCCCCTGGTGGGCCTCGAGCCTGCCTGGAGAACATCCTGTATGTCCCTGGGGTCCGTGCACTCTCCTGCTGCCTACAGAGACCTGCCGGGCCCTTTTCTCTCTGGAACCCCCGGCATCTTTCCCCTGTGTTCAGTCTCAGCTGATGGCTTTGGGTCTGCTCACTAAGAAAGCAGGTCATCAGAAGGGACCATCCAGACCCCGCGCACACATCTGGTCAGGAAGCCCCTGACCCTGCGTTCCTGCCCCTTCTCCAGGTGTCCAGGCTCCTGGGGCCAGCGGCCTCCTCGGGAACCAACCCCGTCAACATCACTTCTCAAGACCCGCCTCTGGCAGTCAAGCCCCTTCTCTGCTGGGTCATTCCCAACGGAAAGCAAACAGGCTTTTTTTCTCCCATCTTAAAAAAAAAAAAAGCAACTTTTTATCGATGTAATTTTTCCCCTCACTATTTTTCTGCCCTCTTTCACGAAGAAATTTCTCAAGAGTTTTCTCCACTTTCTCTCACCCCGTTCCCTCTTGAACCTGCTGTGATCAGACTTCACTCATCCATTTCCGCAAACCCCTCTGGACAATGTCAATAATAATACCTTCAGGCACAGCAGTCCCTTCTCCACACTCATCTCAGCGGACTCGGTCGCGCTCAGCCTCCTCGCGACGTTCCTCCTTTGCCTTGAACCACGCGTGCTCAGGGTTCTTTCTGTCTCACTGGCGGCTCTCGGTCTCCGTGGTGTTCCCTCCTGCCCCCACCTCTGTGCCACGGAGCTCCCAGAGCCTGGCCCTCCTCTCCTACGTGAAAGCTCTCTTTGGGTGATCTAGCCCAGGCTCATGGCTTTAAATACCAGTCACGTGGCAACAATTCCCCAATTTAACACCCATCTGGGACCATTTCCCTTGAACTTGAGACTCACAGCCAGCACCTACTCGGTACCTCACTTGGATGCTGTATCAGAGTCTCACCTGATACTCAAGGGCAGAACCACTGCGAGTGATGCAACGATTAGAATTTCTGCAGCCGCGGGAGCTGTTGAAGCGTCTGTGAAGAGCTGCTGGCTTTGCCCCCAGGGTGGTGGTAGGGGAGCCAGTGGCTGCTGTACCCGCTCTTGGGAGGAAGGGCAGAACCCGGAGTGGGAGTGAGCTGGACAAACTGCGGCCACGTCTGCCTCTCAGGGCCTCTGACCTTGCCTGCAGGAGGGCCTGCTGAAGAGCTGCAGGCATTTGAGCCCGGTCAGCAGAGCGGGGAGGGGTGGTGGGGTGGAGAGGGGCTGCCTCCTGCCTGGGTGCACGGTGGCCGCGGTGCGGCACGGCACGGCCCTTCCAGACCCCAGATGCTGCCTCATCTGCACCTGCCAGACTCGGCACAGACCGTCGGTGACCCACCTGGGAACCTGGGGAAGGGGTTCTGGGAAATGGGCTCCATCTCATTAATAGCCCGAGAGATGCAGCTCAGCGCCCTCGTCACCTCTAATGACCCACACCACGCGCTCCGAGCGCTCCCCTTGAGTCTTCTCCATCTACAGTCCTTCTCCATGCTTCCAAAAGCCTCAGCGTCTTTCCTGACTCTTCTTTTTCTCTCCACCCCGCATACCATTTTCCAGGAAGTCTGGTCAGCTCTCGAAGAAGGCAATACCAGTCCTGTGTTCTTGCCTGGAGAATCCCAGGGATGGGGGAGCCTGGTGGGCTGCCGTCTATGGGGTCGCACAGAGTCAGACACAACTGAAGCAAATTAGCAGCAGCAGCTAGTCAGCTCTGCCAGAATCTGACCCCTTGGGTCCAAGTGTGGGAGTTTCCCACCTGGACCTCTGTAGGTGGGGAGTTGCTCTCTGCCCCGTCACAAACCCCCTCCCCCCCGAATTTTGCACACGGCAGCCTGGGGGGCCACTGTGAAGCTCAAGGCAGACCCCACCACTCCGCTGCCCAAACTCTCCAAGGGCTCCTTGTCACTAGAGATTGTTCTCATTGTTGAGAACTGTCGTTCTCAATCTTGGTCATCCTCAATTGATTTTTTTTTTAAAGCCTAGCTTAATTTTATGGGAACGATTAAAATCCCATGTCAGTTAAATAAATGCTGACTAGAAAATTCAGGCATTATGTCTCACAGTTGTAAATTGGAGTGTGAGGCAGTCAGGTAACTCTAAATTAGAGATGATGTGTATTAAGTCAACCAACATCTCTTGTGTTCCAGAATATGTTTCTAAAACTTGAGGTGTTTTTCAGTCACCACTCCTGAGGCTGTTTTATTTTGATTTAGTTTAGTTTAAATGTAGTAGAGGATTCGATTTTTTCTTACTTTTCGAACAGGGATCAAAATCTCTTCCAGCTCTGTCAGTCAGCCAAATTCAGTCGCTCAGTCGTGTCCGACTCTCTGCGACCCCATGTATTGCAGCACGCCAGGCCTCCCTGTCCATCACCAACTCCCGGAGTCCACTCAAACTACTGTCCATCAAGTCGGTGATGCCATCCAACCATCTCATCCTCTGTCGTCCCCTTCTCCGCCCGCCTTCAATTTTTCCCAGCATCAGGGTCTTTTCCAATGGGTCAGTTCTCCAGCTTTCTGGTGCTATGTGATAATTAACTCTGAAACTTAGCATCTCAAAACAAGGGCTCTTGAGTAGCATTTCTCATGGGTTTTGTGACTCAGGAACTTGGAGTGGCTCAGCTGAGTAGCTGTGGCTCACACTGTCTGGTGAATGTCTGGGGACTGGCCAGGCATTTCTTCCATCACGCCATCTCTGCTTTTGACTAAGGAAGCTTGTGCTTCCTCATAGCATGACTGTCTCAGACTTCTCCCAGGTGGCACAGGGCTCCAAAAGCTAGTGTCCTGAGAGGGAGAGACAGGAGGAAATTACGTTGCCTGTAATGACCTTGCCTTGGAAGTCATCCTGCGTCACGTCTGCCATTCATTAAGACAGTCATCAAGTTCCACTCAGGTTCAAGGGGAGGAGATCTAGACTCCATCTCTTGATTGGGAGAGCTAAAAAGTTCTGCAAGGGCATGTGAAGGTCAGGAGTGTCGTCGTGGCCATTTTTGGAAAAACAATATGCTACAAATTGTCCTCTGGTTGCTGTCATCCACATGCCCTCCTTATGCAAAATGCATTCAGCCCCCGCCCCTCAGAACACCCCCAAATTTTGTGCAATCAGGTTCAGGCTTGAGGTTCAGGATCAAGTTACTCAAATCAAGCCTAGGACTTCCTTGGAGGTCCAGTGACTAAGACTCTGAGCTCCCGATACAGGGGACCTGTGGTCAGAGAACTAGACCCCACATGCTGGAACTAAGCTGTTGCATGCCACAGCTAAAGATCCTGTTTGGTGCAAGGAAGACCAAAGGTCCTGCACGCTGCCACTAAGACCCAGCAGGGCCAAATAAATAAATAAGTCCTTAAAAATACATAAATCAAGCTTAGGCGCGGCTGAGACTTCTCAAGGGCATTTCTTCACACCCAGTTCCTTGTGTAACGTTCCTCTCAATCTTGCAAACTAGACAGGACTTACCTGCCCTCTGCCTGTGCAGCTCATGATCGTGGGGCAGCACGGGATAATCTCTGTAGATGCTCCCACTGGTCCCAGGAGGCGCACAGCCATTCTAAGCCCTGCACAGGCTGCTGGGTCCTTGATTAGGTCTCAGGCCCATGTCTCTAGAAACAGTCCCTGACAGCTCTTTATTCTGCCCTCTAAGCCCGTAATTCCTCCCTGGGATTAAAGTGTTTACAGCTGAGTGGTCTTCCCATCCTGCTTCTTGCTTGTGGGTCCAAAGGTCTTTTTATTTTACGTTTCTACCCTTTTCTCGCCCCATTAATGTTATCTCCTGCTGCCACACTTTCCTTGAAAGCTTTGTGGGTTTCCTATGAATCATACAGAGGTCTGTTTGGTAGGAAAATAGTAACATATATAAACAGAAATTTTCACAGAAAAAATTACAGATGGCCTTCAAATATATGAAGGAACGCTTACCCTTGCTCCAAGTAACAGAGATGCAGTTTGTAATTCAGTAAGTCAGCAGGAGGCGGTTTCCACGGTGCTAGTCACGTTTTCTGTTTCTTCATCAGTGTGCTAATCACAAGGTTTGTGCTCATTTTGTGAGAATTTACCAGCTCCGCATTTCTGATAGGTACACCTTCTGTATAGACATTATACATAAATAAGATAAGAAGCAAACTGCATGGAAATACCACATCTCACTTACAGATAAGCAAACATCCCGAAGACAGATACTACGTCCCATAAAGAAGGCAGTGGGGAAACAGGCCTGCTTATCCGGTGCTGGTGGAGACACCAACTGCCGACACCCCCGGGGTGTTTCACAATGTCTGGAAAAATTAGGTACGCCTCCTTCCTTTGCTCTGGCAGCCCCGTCTGTAGGAATGGATGTCAAAGATGCGCTGGCATCGTTACAACATGACAGCATGCACATGGCTGCTTATTGCTGCCTTATTTGAAACAGCAAGAGATGGTTAAAAAATCCAGATGTCTGTCGGTAGGAGTTGGTTGCTGTTCCTTCCACACAAAGGGTCACCCTGTAGCTGCAAAAAGGATGCGAATGGTCTGTACACATCCCCCTGTACGAACGGTACCCAGAACCCTGAGCTATGGAACAGTGTTGAAGAGAGAGACCTGGTAAAACAGTATGTGGATTCACCTAGAGTTTCAAAAAGAAACAAGTGAAGAATAAATAAAACTAATAAAAAATGCTTACCTTTGGGGAGAGGGGGATTAGGGTGGAGGGAATCAAAATGAATCTTTACTTTGGAAACCTGCGATGTTTTACATAATTTTAAAATTTAAAAAGCACCTTTAAAACAACACAAAAGGAAGCAAATGAACCCAAGAATCATATAGCAAGTTTGTGAAATTTAGACTGAGGGTGAGTACAGTGAGTAGAATGTGGGTCATCCTAAATGGGGCACTTTGAGGGTGAAAAGGCATGATTTTAAGAATTATTCCCAGACAACAGGTGTCAACTGGACTGACCTGGGCCCTTCAGGACCCGTGACTGCCCCAGTCATGGTTGGATGCTCTCAGGAATTATTCTTATTTCTGTTAGGTGCAGTGATATCACTTAGAAATGCATATCCAAGTGTTTACAGGTGATACGACCTAATGTGTGGGATTTGCTTGCAAACATAGCTTCTTAAGGGCTTCCCAGGCTCAGTGGTAAAGGATTCGCCTGCTAATGCAGAATATTTGGGTTCAGTCTCTGGGTCCAGAAAATCCCCTGGAAGGAAATGGCAACCCACTCCAGTATTCTTGCCTGGAGAATCCCATGGACAGAGCAGCCTAGGGGGCTACAGTCCACGGGGTCACAGAGAGTCAGACACAAGTGAGCGACTGAGCGTGGAACACGGTTGCTCCTCAGAGTGTGAGTGAATCAGAGTCACCTGGAGAACGTGGGAAAACACGGAATACTGACCCTCACCACAAAGACCGATCCAGTGGGTCTCACGTGGAAAATTGCATTTCCACCAGAGTGCTGAATGAGCTGGCATTGCTGGGCTTTAGGCTCATTTTTCTTGTAAAACACTATAAAACATTTCAGTTCAGCTAGAGTGTAGGTCTCCCCACAGAAATTCTGTATCTACACACACAACACATCAGCTGCTCATCCTGGCTGTCCCTGTGAGAGGAGGCATGTGTGTGTGTGTGTGTGTGTGTGTGTGAGAGAGAGAGAATGTGTGTGAGTGTGAGTGTGTGTGTTGGGGAGTGGGGGGTGGCGCCGCAGTGAGATCACTGTTGAAGTCAGGCCATGAGTCCCGTGGACTTTCTTTCTTACTGTTCTTTCCACCTTTGGGTATATTTGAGAGTTTCCTTAATTATACATTTATGTATGTTTTTCAGTTCAGGAGATCTATGTCCAACTCAAAGGGAACCTCTTATGTTACTTTGATTCCCTTAATCAGATCACACTGATTTTCATTATTATTATAAGAATCATATTTATACTTCCGCCAAAGCAAAATCCAATAAAAATGAAACACATTTGAAAAATTTACTCTAAATGCTATCATCTGTGATCCACATTTTATGATTTTACATACAATTGTGACTCAGTGAGATAAAAAAAACTACAGCATTTGATCAGGCAGTGAACTTGAAAGTAGATATGGAAAGCCACTGCCTCCTTTTTCTTCGATGCAGAGGGAGCTTCTCATCACTCTCCTGCACCGGCCTGTCTCTGTCGCAACTTTCCCTCCAGTTTTCGCCTCCTTTTCTGACGCTGTGCCGCCTCTTTTCTCTTTGTTGTTCACCCTCTTCTGCTCCTCTGTCTTTTCCTTCATCCTTTCTGCCTTTCTAAAGGCATTTTAGATATTTTTTGGCTTTAGGTAAGGTCCTGTATCATTTGCAAAGTGATTAGGTTATTTTGTATTTTTCCCTTAAAAACTGAGTTGCTTTGAGATTCATATGTGGTCTTTGTGAAAAAGAAACCTTTTTATTTTGTCTTGGAGGATAGCTGATTCACAACGTTGTCATAGTTTCAGGTGGACAGCAAAAGGCCTCAGCCATACATACACCTGTATCTGTTCTCTCCCAAACTGCCCTCCCGTCCAGGCTGCCCCATGACACTGAGCAGCGTTCCCTGTGCCATACAGCAGGTCCTTGTTGGTTATGTGAGGTCTTTAGTTGGCTTCTTTTAAAACACCTGAGTATAGGCAGTAGCTCTTCATAGGAACAAGCAAACAAGTGGTTTGGTTTCTTCCCACATATGCTCCTGGGAAGCCTGTGGTCTGACTGGAACACGGACTTTGGCACTAAACTCCGAAAGGCCCACTCAAGACAGGCTTCCCTGCCTGCTCCCTGAGTTCTGTGATCTAGTTCAGTAAGGGAAGATGCTGCAGTGTTCCATATATATATATATATATATATATATTTTTTTTTAAACAAACTTCATATTTTGCAGCAGTTACAGAAGAACAGACTGTGACTCACACAGGTTGGCGGGCGCCACGTGCACTTCAAGTGCGCTCGTGAGTGACGTGAACTCGCCCGGTTCTTTGGGCTGAAACAGCCGCCAAAGCTGGCAATACAGATGCTGAGAGATCTGTGTAGGAGATGAAGGCAAACCTGAAGGCCCTCTAAAGCTCCAGGCAATCCTGGAGTGGATTACCGTGCCCTCCTCCAGGGGATCTTCCTGACCCAGGGATCAAACCCAGGTCTCCTCTATCTCCTGAATTGGCAGGCGGGTTCTCTATCACTAGCGCCACATGGGCAGCTCTATGAAATGGATATGGTATGTCAATTACATCTCAATGAAACTGCAGAAGTTAAAAAGAAGTCTCTTAGGGTCTTTGGACTAAAAGCCGGAGGGTTAAGGAAGGGAATAGGGAATCATTCAATGCAACATACCATTTGGAAATAAAGCAAGACATTCAAAAGAAGTGAGTAACTTAATTGCCAGGGCCACTCTTTCAAGACAGAACAAAAGGAAGACATAGGAAAGTGCTCTCCTCCTTATGGCTAGCAGAAGAGGAAAAAAAAAANCTGAAATTCCAGTAATTTGGCCACCTGATGCGAAGAACTGACTCATTGGAAAAGACCCTGATGCTGGGAAAGATTGAAGGCAGGAGGAGAAGGGGACGACAGAGGAAGAGATGGCTGGATGGCATCACCGACTCAATGGACATGAGTTTGAGTGAACTCCGGGAGTTGGCAATGGACAAGAAGGCTTGGCGTGCTGCAGTCCATGGGATCGCAAAGAGTCGGACACGACTGAGCAACTGAACTGAACTGATTTTAACTCTCCAGGTGATGCCTCATGGTAGTTTTGACTTGCAGTTCTCAAACAATTAGCGAGGTTGAACATCTTTTCATGGGCCTACTGCTGGCCATGATTCTTATTTGCTGTGCAGTCTTGATTTGTTACTTTACCTCTCCGTACCTCAGCTCTCTCAGCTACAAAATGGGCTTAATTGTGAGACTCCAGTGGATTTATATGTGTTAAGTGCCCTTCACAGAGAGACTGCTCACTGTGCTAGCTGCCATTAATATTGTTACTGTTCATGAGAAGAGCAGCTCTTTCCTCATTTATAAACCCAAGACAACTAAGCCAGGCATCTTTTTAAAAGTCATTTACTTTAAAAAAAAATTTATTACATATTTTGGCTGTGCTGGGTCTTAGTTGTGGTATGCAAGATTTTTTTTTTTTTTTTTNGTTCATGAGAAGAGCAGCTCTTTCCTCATTTATAAACCCAAGACAACTAAGCCAGGCATCTTTTTAAAAGTCATTTACTTTAAAAAAAAATTTATTACATATTTTGGCTGTGCTGGGTCTTAGTTGTGGTATGCAAGATTTTTTTTTTTTTTTTTTAGTTGCAGCATGTGAATTCTTAGTTGCAGCACATGGAATCTAGTTTCCTGATAAGGGATCAAACCAGGGTCCCTTGCATTGGGAGTGTGAAGTCATACCCACTGGACCAACAGGCAAGTCCTAGCCAAGGATCTCGAAGGCCTCTTCACTTCCAGAGTATCTCCTAGTATAAAGAGGCTGTAATATGAAGTGCTGGGCCAGATAATAAGGACTTCCAAGGAGGAGGGATGTGCATGGCTGAGTTGATTAGGGAAGGTTTCCTGGGATGGGATGGGAAGAGGTTAAGACCACAGGCTGGTCAGGATTTGGCAAGGTAGAGGGGACCGTGTGAGCACAGGGAAGACACTGGAGTGTTTCAGGGTTGGGCAAATTCCAGGGGTCACAGCTCCTTAGAGGGAGGCACCTTCCCCACAGACCTTGCAGAGGGAAAGGGGCTTGCCGGCCTGCCCCGTTAGTTATTCTGCTCCCCAGCACCCCCAGAACAGTCTGCTGCTGCCCCTTGAACTGTGCTGGTCAGAGAGTTGTGCAGGGAGCCAGATGTGCTTGGCCGTGGTCAAATTAGGGGTTGAGGGGTGGGGAGATAACCTTTTCAAGTGGACATGCCTCTTTCTGTACCTGTTTTCAAGGACCAACTTCAGTCCTGCCGGGGGACAAGCAGAGGAGGTGTTCTTCCCCAAGCCTTTTCCTCTGCCCAGGGTCTTCAAGGCACCTGGATAGGGTGGGTGGAGCCACAGAGGAATCTGGCCAAAAGTGGGGCTGGGACTGCTCCCCAGAAGCAAAGCTTGAGGCTAACAATGCATATGAGGAATGTGGGTACCAGCCCAGTCCCATCTCTGGATGGCTTCACCACCTTCTAAGACCCCAGTTCCATCTGCTCACTAACAGATGCCCTCTCTAGGGCATCTTCCCAAACGCTGGCACCATGTAGTGGCTGCTGGGCATCCTACTGTAAATTGTTGGCCCTTTGACTTGTTCAGTCAGTTCAGTTCAGTCGCGTCCGACTCTTTGCGACCCCGTGAATCGCAGCACGCCAGGCCTCCCTGTCCATCACCACCTCCCCCAGTTCTTGTTACTGAGTTGGTAAGTTGTGTCCCACTATTCTGAGACCCCATGGACTGTAGCCCGCCAGGCTCTCCTGTCCACGGAATTTCCAGGAAAGGATACTGGAATGGGTTGCCATACCCTTCTCCAGGGGACTTTCTTGACGTAGGGATCAAACTCGGGTCTTCTGCATTGCAAGGAGATTCTTTTTCCTCTGAGCCACCAGAGAAGCTGGGCGCGTGAATTGCTTTCTGTGACTGGTTCCTATGGCCAGTATTCGATAGATACTGTACAATCACCTCCAGATGGCGCTGTTCCAGTTTATTCTACATTACCACTAGCAGTGTGTGAAAGGCCCCATTTCCCCACATTGCTGCTGTATCAGTCAGGCATCTTCAGAGAAACAGAACAGATTATATGTGTGTATACATGCAGACATATATACATATATAGTTAAATATATAAACACATATACACACACACACACACANTTCCGAATATCTGACACTCACATTCAGAAGCTGCCACTTTTGTGTCCCTGCCTTGCTCTCATGAAGGAAGGAAGTCGCTGTTGGTGAGAACGGCCTGGGTCATTCTCTGCCCTGCACTGGCTACTGACGAGAGTCAGAACAAAAGGCTGTTTTATGAGGGTGTGTTAAAAATCAGGTCGGCTCTTGCTTTTGGCCCTTCGGTTTCTCGAAATGAACGCACAGTACCGCCATGTCCACCTGCTTGGGTGCATCCCAGCTCCCGTGGGGCTGAGGTCCACACTCTTTCCTGCATAAAACAGTTTCGAGGCACAAATGAATATTTTCATTTGGGAACAGTGGTCCTTACTACAAGGCATAGGACACCCCTTCACACGGCCTTGAGAACCGTCCAGGGGGCCTCCTGCAGCAGCCCTTCCGTGGGCCTGGGGATGGTCTCCGGAAGGCCAGGGCTGCAGCGTCCGGCCGCTCATGCTGCAGGTCCTGGGTGGGGGCTGTCGTTACTTGCTCATTTCTCATTTCAGCAAAACCTTCCTTTCTTTTCTACTCCCCCCCCTTTTCTGCCCTTACTCCCTTCTTGCTCATGGGCTGTTTTATTGGAAAATGCAAATAACCCCTAAAAAATTGCATTTTTCATCTCTCTTCTGAAGAACAGAGGACACAGTTGTGCAAATGCTGAAGGAAAAGTAGCAAAGAAGCCTGAAGTGAGATGTGATCTCTGTGCTTCCCCTGAGGGAGAAGGAAGCAGAGAAGCTGTGAGAGAGGCGCTGGGATCCCAAGGCCCTTCCTGCCCTTGACGTTTCCAGGTAACCAGAGGCAGCGCACCTGCCCCCCCAGGGAGGTGGCCGAGAGCTTCAGAGCCTTAGGACTCACTCAAGTGGCACTGGCCCCACATCTTCGTAAAGTTTATTTCCAGCACTTGTTAAAACCCCGATGTACTGGGTTTTGAAGGAAGTAAGAATACTGATTTTATCCATCTCCAAACAGTCCCTTATGTTCATACCACCTTCCGTGATGGCTCAAATGCTAAAGAATCTGCCTGCAATGCAGCAGACCTGCTTTCAGCCCCTGGGTCAGGCAGATGCCCTGGAGAAGGAAATGGCAGCCCACTCCAGTACTCTTGCCTGGAGAATCCCAAGGACAAAGGAGCCTGGAGGGCTACAGTCCATGGCGTTGCAAAGAGTTGGACATGACTGAGTGACTGACACTCTCACTTTCAAACAGTCCTTTGGTTTTCTTTCTTTCTTTTTTTTTTTTTTTGGATTAATTTTTAGAAGAATGTGAACACCTGATAATTTTCCGTGGAGCACTTGTCCACAGTCACACTGTGAGGCTGGAAACATTTTTCAGAAGACTCACCGTTTCCTTTACCTTATTTTCCACTTTTACATATTCTAGACAATTTCAAAGGTTTACATGGCATAAAACGTGGCTTTAATTCAAAATGGATGTGACCTGGAGGGGAAGAGGCTGATGATATATCGTTATTCTTCTTGCAGTCTCCCGAATATCCCAACCATTTTTATCCAAACAAAAAACTGCAGAATTCCCTGCCAGTCCACTGGTTAGGACTGAAGAATTGATGCTTTCAAGTTGTGGCGCTATAGAAGACTCTTGAGAGTCCCTTGGACAGCAAGGAGATCAAACCAGTCTATCCTAAAGGAAATCAACCCTGAGTATTCATTGGAAGGACTACGGCTGAAGCTCCAATACTTTGGCCCCCTGATACGAAGAGCCAACACATTAGAAAAGACCCTGATGTTGGGAAAGATTGAGGGCAAGAGGAGAAGGAGGCAATAGAGGGTGAGATGGTTGGATGGCATCACTGACTCAATGAACATGAGTTTGAGCAAGCTCTGGGAGACAGCGAAGGACAGAGAAGCCTGGCATGCTACAGTCCGTGGGACTGCAAAGACCTGGACTCAACTGAGTGATTGATTAAACCACCACCACCACCACCACCGTGGTTAGAATTGGGTGCTTTCTCTGTAAAGGGCCTGAGTATGATCCGTGGTCAGGGAACTAAGATTCCACAAGCCAGGGAGCCCGCCGAAACAAAAACAAAACCCTTTGGTTTGTTCCTGTGTTGAGTTTCGCTTCACGTTTCTTTTTGGAGTCACAGCCCTCACCAGTCACCACTCGGGAAAACGAAGTGCCGTCCAGCATCTGAAACCTCAGGACAGCCATCCTTGAGGATAATCCACATCATAGGCAACTCAGCTGCAAATGTTTGGGGGAGGGGATCTAACGTCTCTGCAGAAGCTGAAAGGCAAACTTCAGGAAATCCATGGCTTCAGAATTCTATGTTCAGGGGAGTGAGTCCAGGATTTATGTTTTAGATACAAGTGGACACAGATAATCACAAAACTATCTCTCTTGCTGAGTAGCTGGTATGAGAACACACCCCAGTACGTGCAGTTCCGTGGTTTCCCTTTGCTTAGTTTATAATGGTGTCACAGCAGTCTGTAACAAACAGTGACAAGGTTTTCCTTAATCTCTGCCTTCTGTCAGGATCCACCGGAGGGCTTGCGTGCAGATGGTGGGCTGCACCTGCAGGGCATCTGAGTCAGGGGTTCTGGGGACTCCCAAGGATCTGCATTCCGCACTTGTTCCAGTTCCCGGGGTGGTACTGATGCTGCTTGTAGGGAGACTGTGCTTTGAGAACCACTGCTTGAATCACCGTGTTACAGTATGATAATTCCCCACTCCAGCATTCTTGTCTGGAAACTCCCATGGATGGAGGTGCCTGGTGGGCTGCAGTCCATGGGGTCGCTAAGAGTCAGACACGACTGAGCGACTTCACTTTCACTTTTCACTTTCCTGCATTGGAGAATGAGATGGCTACCTACTCCAGTGTTCTTGCCTGGAGAATCCTAGGGACGGGAGAGCCTGGTGGGCTGCCATCTATGGGGTCGCACAGAGTCAGGCACGATTGAAGCGACTTAGCGGTAGCAGCAGCAGCAGCAGCAGCGTGATAATTATGCAGGAGCACTGAAATCTGCTTTATCTCACTCTGCGTATGCAAGAAAAAGGGCTTCCCTCTGGTGGTAAAGTATCTACCTGACAATGCAGGAGACGCAGGATACGGGGGTTCGAGCCTTCGGTCGGGAAGATCCCCTGGAGGAGGAAATGGCAACCCACTCCAGTATTCTTGCCTGGAGAATCCCATGGACAGAGGAGCCTGGTGGGCTACAGTCCACGGGGTCACAGAGAGTCAGACACGACTGAGTGCACGCACACACGAACACACACACATGCAAGAAAAATGGAAACATTACTCCGGACTTACATTTTTGAGGAGGAAAACCGATTAAGAAAAGTTTTACATTTTATTTTTTTAAGTCATGTGTTTACTTATTTTTGGCTCTGCTGGGCCTTCTCTGCTTCACGTGGGTTTTCTCTAGTTGTGGCAAGTGGGGGCTACCCTCTAGGGCTAGAGGTTCCCCCTGTGCTGGCTTCTCTTCCTGGGGAGCACAGGCAATAGTTGTGGCCGGGGTTGAGTTGTCACGAGGCACGTGGGATCGTCCCCGACCAGGGATCAAATCTGTGTCCCCTGCCCTGGCAGGTGGATTCCTAACCACTGGACCACCAGAGAAGTTTGAAAAGTTGCATGTTTTAACACCCACCATCTCCTGTGATCTCAGAAGTATAACAGCACATACAGAACGTCTGGGACAAAGAAGTATTTTTCTCAGAGGTTTGCTGCTATGGGTCGACTCTCAATGGTTTTGCCTTTGCAAACAGACCGAAAGATTTGGTGTCAGTTCCCATTAAGGCTGGATCCCTTTACATAGAAAACCTGTCCAATCAGCAGCGCTGTAGACCTATCTGACATAGATCTCTCTCTCCTCGAAAGATTAAATCACTGCTCCTCTTGCAGCCAGAGGAGAGGGTGCTATGCCTCGTTCTCTGGAAATTCCACTTTGGGAATTCAAACCCAACTCAGATTCCCAGCATCACCATTCAAGGAAGTGGTACCCAGAGAACCCAGGATGGACTTTTCTTGGTTTGGGCTTACTTTTTTTTTTTTTTTTTTTAAAGTTTTAGTTAGATGTGGCTTTTGTAGACTCCTCACAGCACCAGTTTTCTCTTTTAATAACCTCCACGTGGTTTAACTTTTTAAAGCCGAGTGTCAAAAGCAGTACGAGATGGTAGAGCTGTTCAAGCCCAGCTCACACTGTAAAGGAAGTGAACCAAGACCCCACAGCTGGGCGCTGGGGCTGTGGGCGCGCTCCCGGAGCCGGAGGACGAGGGCCAGGGTGTGGGAGCCGCGCTCCCAGGGGACCCTGAGCCCGCAGAGGCTGGGAGGAGCGTGGAGCGGGGCTGAGTGCTCGCGCACGAAGCATAAACAGCCGCGGATGCGCCCATCGTTTCCTTTCTGAACGCGTGGCGTCCTGCGTCCTGCGCGTGGGAGGAACTGCAGCCCTCCCGGTGGACCTGGGTCTGTGTTAGCAGAGTCGTCTTTGGGGAACGAATCTGCAGCATCGCATTCGGTTCCGATATTCAGGTGTGTTGTTTCTCGACCTTAGTCCCTTCCCTTCCCAGGGGAGCTGAGTGGACGGGGAGCTACTGCCACCAGAAAGGGCAGAGAGGGCAAGGACGTCGCCCGGCTGGAGGCGCTTCACTTCGCTCCCTTGTCCTCTCCCCTAACTCTTCCTCTTCCAGCAGGTAAAACGGCCACTGATTTACACTGATTATCCCGGCTGCGTGTGGCTAGAGTCGTGTGTGCGTGCTAAGTCGCTTCAGTCGTGTCCGACTCTCTGTGAACCCATGGACCGTAGCGCACCAGGCTCCTCTGTCCACGGGATTCTTCAGGCAAGAATTCGAGAGTGGGCTGCCCTTCCCGCCACCGGGGCATCTTCCCGACCCAGGCATCGAACCCACGTCTCTTACGTCTCCTGCATTGGCAGGTTCTGTATCCCTAGCGCCACCTGGGAATTTCGACGAGAATAGACCTATTCTCCATTATGTTGTCCATGTTATTCATTCTCATAGGTTATTTGTCTTCATTTTTTTTTTCTTTACTATGTTTTCTCAGTCTCAAATCAAGGTCTCCTCTGGTTCCTAGCAGACTCTCAGGTCACTTTATTGCCCAAATAGTGTAACTCAATACTGGCCTCTCCAAAATATAAAATAAACGACCAGCAAGCATTTCATGCAAAAGCGAATATATATATATATATATATATATATGACTTTTAATATTATCTGTGATTTTAGCTTATGAGTGACTGATCTCTACAATAATAGTAGATATTGCCTCATTTTTAGTAGGCACTAAATTATTGATTGCCTCTCTGTCTTACTAGTTTAATGATACAGAAACCGAAAGATTATGAGTGTATTTTTATAATTGTCCTCAACCCAGAGTTTTATTTAGTAAGCCGTTCCTTGATGGCTCAGACAGTAAAGAATCCACCTGCAATGTGGGAGACCCAGGTTCAATTCCTGGTTCAGGAAGATCCCCTAGAGAAAGGAGTGGCTACTCACTCACTCCGATATTCTTGCCTGGAGCATTCGGTGGACAGAGGAGCCTGGTGGGCTACAGTCCACGAGGTCACAAAGAGTTGGACATGACTGAGTGACTAACACTTTCACTTTATTGTAACAAAATTTCTTTTTTAAAATTTTTAAATGTATTGCAAAGATTCATTAACTTCAGAGGAGCCGTGCAGGGAATTCTCTGATACAAATGAAATTTATATTTACATTACAGCACATTAATACTGTAGTCTACATCAAAGCCTAGGATTATTATTTGAAGATTCCAAGTAAACAAGTGCTGGTACTGCAATTAACATTTGAGAACAGTTAATTGGTGACTCATTTATCTTTTTTACCCAAAAAAGATTTTTTTAAACAGTTAAAAACAAATTTNAGACTCTCAGGTCACTTTATTGCCCAAATAGTGTAACTCAATACTGGCCTCTCCAAAATATAAAATAAACGACCAGCAAGCATTTCATGCAAAAGCGAATATATATATATATATATATATATATATGACTTTTAATATTATCTGTGATTTTAGCTTATGAGTGACTGATCTCTACAATAATAGTAGATATTGCCTCATTTTTAGTAGGCACTAAATTATTGATTGCCTCTCTGTCTTACTAGTTTAATGATACAGAAACCGAAAGATTATGAGTGTATTTTTATAATTGTCCTCAACCCAGAGTTTTATTTAGTAAGCCGTTCCTTGATGGCTCAGACAGTAAAGAATCCACCTGCAATGTGGGAGACCCAGGTTCAATTCCTGGTTCAGGAAGATCCCCTAGAGAAAGGAGTGGCTACTCACTCACTCCGATATTCTTGCCTGGAGCATTCGGTGGACAGAGGAGCCTGGTGGGCTACAGTCCACGAGGTCACAAAGAGTTGGACATGACTGAGTGACTAACACTTTCACTTTATTGTAACAAAATTTCTTTTTTAAAATTTTTAAATGTATTGCAAAGATTCATTAACTTCAGAGGAGCCGTGCAGGGAATTCTCTGATACAAATGAAATTTATATTTACATTACAGCACATTAATACTGTAGTCTACATCAAAGCCTAGGATTATTATTTGAAGATTCCAAGTAAACAAGTGCTGGTACTGCAATTAACATTTGAGAACAGTTAATTGGTGACTCATTTATCTTTTTTACCCAAAAAAGATTTTTTTAAACAGTTAAAAACAAATTTTAAAAAAAAAGTATAGTTGATGTACAATTTAAGTAAGTTACAAGGGTACAGCATAGTGTTTCAGAATTTTAGAAGATTGTTAGTCACTCAGTCATGTTCGACTCTCTGTGACTGACCCCATGGACAGTGGTCCGCCAGCTCCGCTGTCCATGGGATTCTCCAGGCAAGAATACTGGAGTGGATTGCCATTCCCTTCTCAGTGGGATCTTCCCAACCAAGGAACTGAACCTGGTCTCCTACTTTGAAGGCAGATTCTTTTACTGTCTGAGCTATAAGGTAAACCCACTCAATTTATAGCTATTATAAAATATTCCTGTGTTGTGTACTATATCCTTGTAACTTATTTATTTTATATATAATAGTTTATGCTTCCTAACCCTCTACCTCTATCACCTCCCTTCCCTCTCCCCACTGGTCATCACTCGCCTGTTCTTTATCTGTGAGCTGGTTCTTTTTTATGATATTTACTAGTTTGTTTTTCTTGATTCCATATATAAGTGATACCGTACAGTATTTTTCTTCCTCTGTCTGACTTATCTCACTTAGCATAAAGCCTTCCAAGTCTATCCATGTTGTTGCAAATGGCAAAATTTTATTTTTTTTATGGCTAGCTGAATATCATTCCATTGTGAGTACATGTATATATTTATCTCCATCTCACATCTTCTTTATCCATTCATCTGTTGAGTACTTAGGTCGCTTTCATATCTTGGCTATCATAAATAACACTGCTAGGAACATTGGGTTGCATGTATCTTTTTGAATTAGTGTTTTCATTTTTTTCAGATATATACCCAGTGGTGGAATTGCTGGGTCAGGTCATAGTTCTATTAATATTTTTAATTTTTTGAGAAATACTGTTTTTGCACCAATTTACATTCCCACTTATGGTGTGTGAGGGTTTCCTATCCTCACATCCTCAACAATGTTTATTGTGCTCTTTTAAAAACATAAATATGTTGCATTGGTTTATTTACGGCTGTTCTGGGCCTTCGCTGCTGTGTGTGGGCTTTCTCCAGGTGGGGCGACTGTGGGCTCCTCTCTAGTTGGGGTTCTCGGACTTCTCGTTTCGGTGACTTCTCTTGTGGACAAAGGACTCTAGGAGCAAGAACTCCTAGACTGGTTGTGGGGCGCTGGGCTAAGCCGCTCAGTCGTGTCCGACTCTTTGTGACCCCATGGATTCCTGCATGGCTCCTCTGTCCGTGGGATTCTCCAGGCAAGAATCCTGGAATGGGTTGCCATGCCCTCCTCTGGGGATCTTCCCAACCCAGGGATCGAACCTGCATCTCTCATGTCTCCTGCATTGGCAGGCAGGTTCTTAAACACTGGACCAGCAGGGAAGTCCCCACTAGTGTTCTTTTAGATCCTGGCCCTTCTGACAGGTATGAGGCAATGTCTCATCATGCTTTTCATTTGCCTTTCTCTAACGATGAACAATGTTGACTATCTTTTCACATGCCCGTTGGCCATCTGCATGTCCTCTTTGGAGAAATGTCTCCAGCTCCTTTGCCCATATTTTAATTGGGTTCTTTGTTTTTGTTTTTTGATGTTGAGTTGTATGAACAATTTCAATATATAACAAAATTTCTTGAGCATGACAAAAGGATAAAGTATTTTATTTACAAGTTTCAGAAACTATAGTTTTTAGTTATTTAAAAGCCATGTCATTTGAGAGTGCTAAGACTAAAAACCAGTAAGTGATCAAGATTAAAACAGAAACAACGTGAATTCAATCTATTAACACTCTGTTAACGAACAACTAATACCACTGGACTCATATATTTGGGCTTGAGGTTAAAAAAAGTCAAGTCAGGAAGTTCTTTCTTAAGCATTCATATTTGTGACCACATAAATATTCTGTAACAAATTCCATTTATCTCCACACAGTTTATAACCTTGTTCTGACTTGACTTCACCCCCAAACAGTGACCCTTGAAGGAGTGATTGCTCAGGAAGGAGACCCAGCACGAAGCTCTAGCCTGTCCTGACAGTGAAGCTGAGAAAATCCTGAGCAGTGAAAGGTTGCTCCTGAGGCTCCCTGGATGCCAGGGGGCCTCCCTGGGCTGCTTAGCTGTGCGTGGTACCTCCACCCCACCCCCTGCTTGAGAAAGACCACCCTTGTACTCTCATGGAAGAGGGGATCTGAGTTAGGCTCAGAGGTGCAGACCAAGACTTTCTGGGGAAAGATCCCTAAGCCTTAAGAACTCCCCGAGGTGAGGGAGGGCAGTGTCAGATAGCCTGGAATTTTTCCAGAAGAGATGTTTTGGAGAAGGGCTCCAGGTAGGGACCAGGAGCTGAGGTCTTTGGGGCCAAGCTAGCTCAGATCCTGCCAGCTGCATGTGGAAGACACTTGCTGGTCCTGCCAGCCTGTCAGGGGGGTGGCTTGTGACCTTTATAAGTTTGAGTGTGACTTGTTGGAGTGAGATACCGTGGTGTGATGCATCAGTACATGTTTCCAATAGGAAGAAACATCTCATGAGATGAGTCTGAGGTCCCGAGCTGTTGGGGATTAGACCTGCGCTGTTGGGGATTCGAATCTGACTTGCCGAGCAACCAGCACGACTCATCCATTGATTTAAAGGTGCCTCGTCAATCAAGAAAAAAATCTGGGGTCCATTGGTTTGATGGCCCAAAAGGGAAAGGTAGAAAGTTTTGTTTTTATTCTGGGCTCTAGGGTAGGGAGAGACCATGAGGCAGGCTGATGACAGTGAGGGACGAGGAAACCTAACCCTCCAGAACGTTTACATTCTGTGTTTATTTCAGGGAGAGGGAGACTGTGATGCTGGGAAATGCTGAGGGTGGAAAGGAAAGAGCCGATTTTGTGTACTCATTATCAGAGAACGCTGCACACACAAGAGCTATGCTGGCTCTTAAAAAGCAAAGGAGAAGACGTAGACTCTTCTCTTCTCCAGCACCACAATTCAAAGCATCAATTCTTTGCCATGCAGCCTTGTTTATGGTCTTAAATAGAGCCTCCATATAACTTATGGACCAGTCAGAACAATTCTGGGACAGGAGGGGCCGTGACCAGTGACCTCACTGGACAACAAGTCCTGGATCAACTGCCCTGCACGATTAATGACGTAAGATATTCATTTTCAGCAAGTTAGTAGCCGCTGGTAAGTTTGCAGCTGGACCCACAACTCGGTTTATTAATTACAGATGTTTGAGGAGTTTTGAGTGTGTGATGCAAACCCTTCAGGGCGTTTTTGTTAAACAATTAGAGAAATGCATACTGAGTGACCTTTAAAGTAAGGGTTTTTTGTTGCAAAAATCACGTGTGGATAGGGTTACAAAAGCAGAGTTTCTGACTGCTGGGGAAAGAGCTTTGGAAGCCAGAGGACCCACAGGGCCTGGATAGGAAGTTCTGGACTGCTTCTGGAAGTTCTCTGCTGTCCACAGACGCGGTGGAGCTGAGGCACTTATGGGTGTTTGTCATTCGTGGCGGCATCTTCCATTCCATCGAAGTCTCGAAGTGTTTTAATTGTCCAGCAGCCTGAGGAGCTAGCATTTGGGCGAGAAAAGTACAACAAAAAATGTGTTTTTCTAATATTAAGGAGTATGCGGAGTCCTGATTGGAATCCACTTAGTGGGGAAACTTCATGCTCGTACAGCACCGTGTACGTTGGCTAGAATATTCTTAAATAGGACAATGAGTTTTAGATTTTGGTTTAGAAATCTAAGTTTATTATGACAACATAATACTTGAGTTTTTTTTTTTTT
>SJYV01024370.1:1789786-1829619 GCA_006410875.1 Neotragus pygmaeus | reverse complement strand
CCTAAGAGAACATACAGACCCACCATCAAGGAACTCATTCTGACCGAAGGGACAGACCTGTAACAGCTAACTCTACATGAAGTGGAAACTTCCAGGAAATTCCTGTGGGAAAAATATTAGGGGAGTGATGGGTCTTCCCTGGAAAGGGAGGGATGCAGGGTGGGGATGGGTGGGGGGTCTTCACCCAGAAGGTGGCATTTGGGCTGCTGGGGACCCAAAGGGGGTGGTATTTCCTCGCATCTTTTAAATTTATTCACTTGGCTCAGCCGGGTCTTCACTGCTGCTCGGACTCTTACTCCGGTTCCGCGGAGTGGGGGCTTCTCTCTCCCCGCGGGGCCTTCTCTTCTCTGTGCCTTGCTGCGGAGCTCAGTTTCCAGGGTGCGGGACCTCAGCTGTTGCGATTCCCGGGCTTTGGAGCAGAGGCTCAGGAGTTGTGGTGCACAAGCTTAGTTGCTCCGTGGCGTGTGGGATCCTCCCGGATCAGGGATCGAACCCGTCTCTCCTGCGTCGGCAGGCGGATTCTCTACCCCTGAGCCACCGGGGAAGGCCTCCTTGTCTCTTGATTGACCTAAGACCTCAGAGATCTTGGCCTGTTGCGGTGAAGATGGGGGCATAGACAGGAAAGAAAGAGGAAACTCCTGGAGACTGCGTCATTGTGGGATTTACGGAGTCCCTGCTTTAGAATAATGTTAACAGTTACATGAGTCACAAGCCAACGCAAAAAGCCATGTGAGTCCTGAATTTGTAGCTAAATGACTGTATGAAGTGAAGTGAAAGTCGCCCCGTGGTGTCCGAGTCTGAGACCCCATGGACTATACAAGTCCTTGGAATTCTCCAGGCCAGAACACTGGAGTGGGCAGCCTTTCCCTTCTCCAGGGGATCTTCCCAACCCAGNAGTCGCCCCGTGGTGTCCGAGTCTGAGACCCCATGGACTATACAAGTCCTTGGAATTCTCCAGGCCAGAACACTGGAGTGGGCAGCCTTTCCCTTCTCCAGGGGATCTTCCCAACCCAGGGATTGAACCCAGGTCTTCCGCATCACAGGCGGATTCTTTACCAGCTGAGCCACCAAGGAATGTGACTGTGTGGCTGGAGGGGATTTCCCTGACCTCTCTGTCTCCCCTGCTCCATCTGCTTATGGGGAAAGACGATTCCTGCCCTTCCCCTGGGAGCGTTGCTGTGCGCTTCCAGATGCAAGAGTGTTTGTAGATGTGTTGGTACCAAACCCTTCAACCAATGGGGTGCATGCATCATTTCCTTTACCTCTTAGCATCTTTGTCTCTCTCAATTCTGGGGTATTTCCTCAGGTCTTTTTTCTCTTTGATTGTATCTGATATGTTATTTAACCGATATTATGAGTTTTTAACTTTCGTAACTACATACTTCATTATTAGGTCAGTTTAGATTCTCCTGTATTTAGTGCCCAGTCTTTCATATGGTTTGTATTCCCTCTTTTTAACTTTGTAATGATTTAAACACAGATATTATATAGTCTCCTTCTAATATTTCAGTTTGGTGGGGCACACACGTAGTTTCCTGAGGGCAGTGTATTTTCTTCTGTGGTTTGTCGCTTTTCACTGTGAGCTCATCTTCAACTGAGGTTGTTTTTCTCTGTGGGTGTCCCATGAGCCCTGTAGGAAAATGTCCCTACATTTTTGCATTTTCTTTTGCCAAGTGCTCGGGGTTTCACTGACCTGGGAACCATTTTTGTGTTAATTATACAGTTTATGAGCCCATAAGTGAGGACTCTACACTTGGTAAGGGCTTCAGGATTGGGTTTGCATTATCACAGAATTTTGGGCAGTTCATTTATTAGATTTTTATTTGAAAATCAGATCCGTTTCTGGAACTTCTTTCCAGGGACTTAGCTGTATAAGGTATTTCCCAGTTTCAGCTCCCTCCTTGGCAGAGCTTAAGACCACATCGCAATGCCCTTCCTGGAGCATTACAATCTCTTTGGGACTTTTATTCAGGTCTATGTCTCAGGGGCCCATAGAGGCACCTTGTCATCCTCTCACCCTGCCAAGACTTTTCTGCTTTTGTTGATAACTCATGAAAATCCTTGGTTTTATTTTCCTTCCAATATTGGCTATGTGATTACATTCTTAGTTATATTTGTCCAGTCATGTCTGACCTTTTGCCACCCCATACACTATACAGTCCATGGAATTCTCTGGGCCAGAATACTGGAGTGGGTTGCCATTCCCTTCTCCAGAGGATCTTTCCAACACAGGGATTGAACCCGGGTCTCCCACATTACAGGCAGATTCTTTACCAGCTGAGCTACCAGGGAAGCCCATTTGTAAGTGGGATGGGCCTATTTTAGTTCAAATGCCCACGTTGCTGGAACCAGGACTCTGTCAGTTAATATCCTGTAGATCAGGGATCCTCAGGCCCCAGGCCATGGACAGTATTGGTCAGTGGTCTGTTAGGTAGCAGGTCACGCAGTGGGAGGTGAGTGATGGGCAAGTGACAGAAGCTTCATCTGTGTTTACAGAGGCCCCACGGCTCACATCACTACCTGAGCTCTGCCTCCAGTTGGATCAGTGGTGACATTAGATTCCTGTGGGAGCATGACTCCTTCTGAGAACTGTGCTAGTGAGGGATCTAGGCTGCATGCTTCTTGTATGAAAAACCCCAAACCACTCCTTCCCTGTTCCATGGAAAAATTGTCCAACCTTTTTGCAACCCTGTGGAATGTAGCCTGCCAGGCTCCTCTGCTCATGGGATTCTCCAGCAAGAATAGTGGAGTGGGTTGCTATGCCCTCCTCCAGGGGACCTGGGCTGAGAGTTTCAGCCCAGAACTCTGGAATGGGATGTCTGCAGTGCTTGGGGAATGTTGGATTCTGACCAGCAGCTGTGGTCAGGAGCTTCGCAAATGGCAGACAGACTGTCCCTGACTTGTCCTAAATCTTGGTAGATGTCCCTGATGGACCGTGGTGTTATCTTCCTCTAACCCTTCACAACCTAGAGCTCCAAACAGACTTGACTACTAAATTGCCGTAGGCTTGCTTGATGAAACCGACTTGTTGTCCCAGCTCTCATGTTTTTCTTCCCAGCCTAACATTTTCATTGGATGGCATCAAATGAACTAGCTTGAGGACAATTCAGCTGTTGTATGAGAGGACCACACTTTAATCAGGGCTTTAAGTAATTAAACTCCTTAGGCAACAGGCTTTGCATATAAGTATTATATCAGTGAAGAAATTTGTTCTCATAATTTAGCGCTGGGTAAGCAGAGACACAGTTCCCATGGAATCGTGGCTTGTGGAGAAAGAAGGAATAAATATGTGTTTGGACATCCCTTTAGCCCCTTGGCAGAAGTGCAGTGCAGTTACTCATAACACGTGCAGTGATAATATTGTTTTTTCAGTTCTGAGTAATGGTGTTATTTGCATCTCCTTTGGGAGATTTCCATAACCTAATGGAGCTTCACAACATTTGGCCCTAATTATCTTTCACTTAATTTAATTCATTTGATTTAATTTAGATTGCTCGGCACCAAGCTAAGTTATCCCTCCCTTTCCTGCGAGTAGACAGCAGTTATTGGAAGGCAGCTATGACATCCGTCTCAAATGTCAGAGCTGGGTGGCAGATCCTTCGAGGTTTGCATTACGTCACCTACTCTGATGTTTGCTGCCCTGCCCAGAATCGCTTGCACCGTATCTACATTAGGATCCATCACGTTATGTAAAGAAAGTTGGGTATGTTCTTGTCTCTTCGTCAACATAAAAAGTTTGTGTGGATCCTTTAAACTTTGCCTGGAAAACCTTGTTTAACTGTTCATATTCTTTTCTTCATGATAGTTTCTTCCATAATTCAGAGCGAGGACCAAGGGAGCGCAGGTTATGAGAATAGACCAGGAGGAGATGTGCTTGCGTGAAGATGCAGCAAGGGCAGCGCTGAGAATGTCTGGGGCTTGGTAATAGTCTTCTCCTCTCCGGTTAACGCTCCCGCACATGAGGAAGACGAAAGTTGCCCACATCTGGGTAAAGAGCTCAGTGACTGGCCTGGGACGCCTTAAGCCAGGGGAACATCGAGGCGTCTGGGCCCGTCCTGGAACTGCCTGGGGCTGCCCGACTCACTGCAAAGCTAGTAAATCCCATGCGTCAGGGACCCTCACCGTGTGGGGCTCTTCCAAGACTCCAGGAGGGGCCCCAGCGATGTGCTCACGTGGTCAGATGTTCTCGTGAAGTATGCCTCCAAAAGGGAGAATCAGCCGCCGTAAGCACTGTTGGCCCAGCCCGCTGTCTCAGGCCCCTCCGGGCGTGCCTCTGGCCTTTCTCTTGTGTCCAGGGTGTGACGAGAATGCGTGGAGTCTGGAGGCTCCATGAAAGGGAAAGCTGAACTGGGGAGGCGTGCAGCTGGGGTTGTGGAATATGTTTACGAGGCTCACGATCATATTTGTGCCGGGTTAAGTGACCAGGGTTAGCCTCATGTAGGGCCCCCTGCTTCCACCCTGACCCACCTGCTGCAATGTGAGGGTCAGGGCCAGGGTCAGGCTGTGATAAGCGCATGTTCCCCGGAGCCCACACGGGTACAGCCAGGCAGTGGAGCAGAAACTGGGATTTAAACATGTGGAGACAGAAACTGGTCCTTGGAAAATCTTCCAATTATCAGATATGTAAGATTGTAGAAGATTCCACTTGCAATCACACCTGTCCGAAGAGAATGTTCTTCTCTTAGGAATAGACCCAATAATTCAGTGTATAAAATGAGAAAATCCCTGGGCGGTATTTTTGTCTGTTAGAAGAAACCAGTGGGATGCATAGATCAGACTTCTTGAGTGTGAGGACACAGCCCACCCTGGGGGAAATGTCTGTGCGTGAAGGCTAGTGCTCATCCATCGCAACAAACCTCGCCCTGTGTGCAGCACCTTTGTAGGTCCTGCCCTAGCAGAGTCTGGTGATGACAGAGGGAACCGTGTACCAAGCAGTCAAGCACACAAGTGGTCCAGCGACAAAGCTCCTGAGCTCAACCCTCAGTCAGTCGGCGTCTTTGGCAGAAGAGTGATTTGACCAAACAGTTACACAGTTCAGTATAACAAAGCAGCATCATAGCCATTTAAAACTGCCTTTGAATTGCTCTAGTGTATGCTTTGATTTCAAATAAGTCAGGCATATTTCTTCAGATTTGTTGTTCACACTGAAATTCAAATACAATAAGAAAGACGTAACCCAGCGGAAGTCCACATGGTGAGAAAGAAGGACAGACAGACGGATGGAGTTTAAAATGCCGTTCATTCATTTCAGCTGTTTTATATTTCAGTTCTGGAATTTCCAAATTATTTTTTTACTTTAGATTTCGATTCTCTGATGAAATTCTCCATTTTTTCCATACATTTTCTCAAACACATTAATCAGATTTTAAAGTTCACTCTAATCATTACAATATTGGTAACCTAAGGATTTATAAAACTTGTGATTTTTCTTGGCTTGTGTGAAATTGTTTTCTGGCACACTTGGTAATTTTGGAATAAACCATGATAATTGTGAAAAACAAACAAACAAAAAAACCAACTCTCCAGTACAGCTCTTTGGAAAGTAAAAAACTCCCCAAACTTTAATAGTTAAAACTTCTGAAGATAAGGATATGTGAATAAAGACAAGAAAATAAAGATAATGAAAATGACACAGAAGAATGTTTAAAGATAAAAAAAGGTCAGGACACTTAAGTGGGAAAGAAAAAAAGCAGAAGGAAGATGAAAATAAGAACAAAGTGAAACAATTTGTACAAACAGCACATAAAGGCCAACAGCTGCTTCATTCTGATGAATCCTTGACTGTGATAAATACTATGATCTCAGCTTGTTACATTGAGCAATAATTTTGGATGCCGTTTAATGAAAACATTGTTGTTTTCCCCCAAACCCAAATTATTATCCCAATGATATTTACAGAAAACCAACCAGCACACACACAAAGATGTTTTGCAAACAGATATTCTGGGGAAAAAATGTTTTTAAGGTTTTATACTTTAGAGGATATTTTCCAACTACTACCTTCATTTATTTATGAGTTGTTTATTTATTTATTTGGCTGTCTCTGGTCCTTGTGGCATGCGGGATTTTCGTTGTGTGCACACTGTAGCTCTGGTGCGAGGTCTTAGTTTCTCTGAAGTATGTGGAATCTTAGAAATCCGACCAGGGGTTGAACCAAGACTCCTGCATTTTCAAGGCAGATTCTTAATTACTGCACCACCAGGGAAGTCCCTGGAAAATTTTTTTTAAATAATCCAAACTGGCATGCGATTCTGGTTGGCTATTCCAAGACCACCTGTGTCATTTTATTTCTAAATTCCTTTCAGAGAGGCAGATATTCCTTAGACTAGATGGATATGTCAAGCACCTTCAAAAGTCATAAAGATTCCATAAAGCACTAGAAGGCTGTGTTTACCTGAATTACACATTAATCAAATAAAAATGTTCTATGTCTCAAAGAACAAAGAAATAAAGTATTACTTTGGCTGCTTGAAAGAGTTATGTTTATTATTTTTTCATGAAAAGTTTGTTTTTCTGATGTTGCAATGAAAAGTGGCTTTCCTCAAATAAAGGAACTTTCAGGGAAACTGTTGAGCTAATTATTGAATTTGACTTTTGTAGGAGCAATTGACAGTAAACAATTTAAAAAAGTGACTCGCTTATCCAAAATAGCTTATATAATATGAACAAAAATAACTTGAAATGTATATATTAAAAAAAAAAGAGTTAAGACAATCAAATAAACCAGAAAACAAATGGACTCCATCGCTGTAAATTCTCCATAGAGTTGACAGGAGCTTTATCAGCTGGTGTGTTACTCCTGTAACAGAAAATCCGATGCACGATTTTTAGCTTTTTTTACCAGTTGAAAATCACTTATCTGTGAGTTGATTCAATAAAGTAAAAGAAACAGTCAGCCAGCACATAGAAGGGGAATGCCACGACTGCAAACACTGCTTCAAAACAGCGAGGCTTCCCCAGTGGCTCAGCGGCAAAGAATCTGGCTAGGAGGCAGGAGACAGGGGTTCGAGCCCTGGGTTGGAAAGATCCCCTGGAGGAGGGCAGGGCAACGCCCTCCAGCATTCTTGCCTGGAGAGTCCCATGGACAGAGGAGTCTGGCGGGCTCCACCCTACAGGGTTGCAAAGAGTCGGACATGAGGGAAGTGACCGGGCATGCTTGCTCAGTGCCTGTGACGGACACAGCCGGCTCCCCGATCCCTTCAGAGAGAAGGCTGCTCCAACAGCAGGAGCTCCTAGTGACGGCGGTGCTCTTGTAATAGTGAAGCTGTATGCTCCGCAGCTCTGTCCGGTGTGATGTGAGCCACTGAAAATGTCACATGAGCTACAGTAAAACGTTTCCATGAAAACAAGTGAAAAAAAAGAAAAAAAAACAGTTCAAGTTTTTCAGTGATTCATTTTGTTTAACCTATGAACCTTAACATGTAACCAATAAAAATACATTTGAAAATTTTATTTTTCTAATTTTTAAAAATACTTTTATTTCGCTATTTTTGGCTGTGCGGGGCCTTCATTGCTGCAAGCAGGCTTTCTCTAGCTGCAGCGAGCAGAGGTCACTCTCTGGTTGCTCGGTGCAGGCTTCTCACTGCAGAGGCTTCTTTTGAAGGGGCTCTAGGTGCTTGGGCTTCAGTAGTTGTGGTGCTGGAGCTTAGTTGCTCCAGTCATGTGGGATCACGGATCGAACCCATGTCCTCTGTATTGCAAGGCAAATTCTTAACCCCTCTAGATCACCACAAACGTTTTAAATTCTAACTTTTTTTTTGTACTAAGTCTTTGAAATCTGAGATGTATTTTTTACTTCACAGCACTCTCAGTTCTGACTAGCCCCATTTCAAGTGTTTACAGCCTGTGAGGTTAGTGGCTGCCCAGGGAATAACGCCCGTATAAGGGGTGTTGTGTTTCAAGCGCAAATGACATCTCGGATTTTTCTTTAAAGGGTTTGTGAATGTGAATGTGAAGTTGCTCAGTCGTGTCCGACTCTTAAAGCGACCCCATGGACTGTAGCCTATCAGGCTCCTCGGTCCTTGGGATTTTCCAGGCAAGAGTGCTGGAGTGGATTGCCATTCCCTTCTCCAGGGGATCTTCCCGACCCAGGAATCGAACCCGGGTCTCCTGCATTGCAGGCAGACGCTTTACCGTCTGAGCCACCAGGGAAGGCCTTAAAGGGTTTAAATGCAATGAAATTGTTTGCTCAGCACATACTTGCAACAGGGCTGCTAGGTGGCAGCAAGCTGCATCCCCTGCAGACAGAGCCGGCAACCGACTCTTGGGTCTGGACGGCCCCTCACCCCCAGCGAAGCCAGTGGAAAAAGCACAGCTCAGTGGGGTCCTCAGAGGAGCGGCCAGGGGCAGGGGCAGCCACGGGGGCCAGGGAGAGCTGGCACCCGCAGCAGTCTGAGCCGCAGGCCCTCAGCGGGCGCCCGGGGCACTGACAAGAGACCAGGCCGGGAGGAGATGCTGGGCTTCCGGGGACCAGCTGACTTAACCTTCCTGGTCACCAGTGATGGGGCCCTGGGGCCCTGGGTCCAGCGTGGATGTGACACCTCCCAAGCCTTAGGAAAGCCCGCGGTGAGGCGCCGTCATCCTGGACTGACTTTTGAAAGTCTGTTTGGTCTTATAGGAGTATTGCTCTCTTCTTTGCATGAAATACCTTTTTCCTTGCAGCCCTTCACTTTCAGGCTGTGTGTGTCTCTAGACCTGAGGTCTGTGTGTCGGTGTAGTGTGGATTCCATGTGTCCAAGGGAGGAGGTGAACTCGGAATCTGTCTCAGGCCCCTCCCAGAGCACTTACCTTAAGCTGCTTTACGTGACATTCTGCTTGAGAAACATCAGCTTTACACACCAGAGACTTGGCAGTGTAGACTGACAGAAACCATGAATTCTGCTCCTGAACCGCTGCTGCGGCCACAGCACTAGGCTCCATAGAGAATGTGTATGCATGCCTGTGAACTGCCCTTGTGCAGCCGCTGCTGCTAAGTCACGTCAGTCGTGTCTGACTCTGTGCGACCCCATAGACGGCAGCCCACCAGGCTCTTGTCCCTGGGATTCTCCAGGCAAGAACATTGGAGTGGGTTGCCATTTCCTTCTCCAGTGAATGAAAGTGAAAAGTGAAAGTGAAGTTGCTCAGTCCTGTCTGACTCTTTGCAACCCCGTGGACTGCAGCCTACCAGGCTCCTCTGTCCATGGGATTTTCCAGGCAAGAGTACTGGAGTGGGTTGCCATTGCCTTCTCCACCCTTGTGCTAGGAAAGAATAAGGGATAACACCACCTTTAAGAACCCAAAGTGGACCTACAAATAAATCAAGCGGTAGGAGATTTTCCAGAGAAAAGAACTTACCCAGCACTGTGGCAACTTGGCAAGGGAGCTGACAACGTTTTGGAGCTGGCTTCAACATCACAGATGTCATATTTGAATTGAGTCTTATAGGATACATAACAATATGCGAAGTGAGAAATGCAGTGTCAACCAAGCAAAGGAAAACCAACACCAACAAAGGCCTGATAGCATTTAAAGGACGAGATGTGCCGGAAAGGTATGGCTTCCTGGTAGCTCAGGTGATTAAGAACCCTGCCAGTGCAGGAGACATGAGAGACGCTGGTTCTATCCCTGGGTTGGGAAGATCCCCTGGAGAAGGGAATGGCAACCCACTCCAGTATTCTTGCCTGGAGAATCCCTTGGACAGAGGGGCCTGGCGGACTATAATCCATGGGGTTGCAAGAGACAGATACACTTTGAGACTGAAGCCCATTCAGGAAATGGAAACTTGGGGAAAGACTTAGGAGTCAATATGGCTGCAATTTAGGCTCTAGGTTGGGGGTCAGAACACCAGATGATGAGCCCACGAGGATAAACTGAACCAGACAGGCTGCTGGGGTAAAGCATTTGGACCTCACCATTTAGTGAGGCTAGCTCCTGATAGTTTTTAAACAAGGAAATACTATGATCAAGTCTTTATTTTTAAAGATATAAAAAGATCAAAGTACCAGCTGAGAGAATCCCTCCAACTGTATTAGTCAGAATATGCTGGATTGTGCTGCAGTAATAAGCCCCAAATTTTAAAGGCTTAAATGAACGTTCAGTCCTCTCTGTCATGTGACTTACCTCACATGAGTCAGCAAGAGTTCTGCAACACATAGTCCCTCAGATTCTGTCTCGTAGCTGCACCATCTGGGTGGAACACGAGGCCTCCTTGTCCGCAAGGAAAGAGGGAACTAGTCACACAGCCTTGCTTAACTGCAGGAGAGCTGGGATTACTGATGAACAAACATAATCCTTGGTGACCCTGCCTGTCTCTGCTCCACCGGAGACGGTTTAAAGGGAAACTTAAACCTGCCTGGATAGGGCAGCATGAGCCCCTGGAGCGGTGGCTGGGGCCTGGGGGTAGCACCGAGGACTTGGAGAGCTCAGCCGGGGCGAAGCAGACATGGGAAAGTCGGCCCTTCTCCATCCACGTGTTCAGTGCAGTTCAGCCGCTCAGGCATGTCTGACTCTGTGCGACCCCATGGACTGCAGCACGCCAGGCTTCCGTGTCCATCACCAACTCCCGGAGCTTGCTCAAGACTCATGTCCATTGAGTTGGTGATGCCAGCCAACCATCTCATCCTCTGTCGTCCCCTTCCCCTCCTGCCTTCAATCTTTCCCAGCATCAGGGTCTTTTCCATCCCTGCCCACAGATGGGTGTCCTCTAACTTCTACTGAGATAGTTGTGGGAAATTAACAAGGAAGCTCATCAAGATTCTAGGTCCCTGGGGCCAGAAGCACGTGGTGTGTGGAGCTCCAAGGCCAGGCGTGTGGATCCCACGGCACTTGTCTTGCTTTTCACCCCCCGTCTCATCTATGAGGCAAGGTGAACGGGACGACCTCTGGATGAGATGGGGAAAGAAGGGGACAGAGAGGACAGAGCGGGAGAAAGAGTGAACTAATATATTGGGGGAAAAGCAGCATGTTGATAGTGCTTGTCTGGAGGTGCTGAGATTACGGGTCACCTTTTATATCTCTGTAACTGCCTTCCTTTTCTATATTTTTACATATTAGGCAGTTATAAGTGTTTTCATCATTCAAAGGTAACTTGATTTATTTCAAGGGCTTCCCTAGTGGCTCAGATGGTAACGAGTCTGCCTGAAATGCAGGAGACCTGGGTTTGATCCCTGGGTTGGGAAGATTCCCTGGAGAAGGGAATGGCAACCCACTCCAGTATTCTGGCCTGGAGAATCCCATGAACAGCGGGACCTGGCATGCTGCAGTCCGGGGGATGTCAGAGTCTTAAAACAGTATATAGAAGTTTTCCTGTTTATTCTGACAGCGGCTTATGAGGTTGACACCCTCAGCATTTTGATTTAATCGTTTACACTATGGAAGTGAAAATTAGAAAAAATTAGCAAAGAATTCTCTCAGCTTCTCTGTGAGTCAAGTAGTAGATCTGAGCAAGGATCTGAGGACAGTTTGCACCACTGCCTGGGAGCAGGGTCTCCGGGGAGGGGCTGGAGCCTGGCTTCAGCATGGAATCTGCAGGTCACTGACTGCGGTGACAATGTAGTTGAACTCCGGTGACAGAACTAGCCTCTCCCTCGCCGTCACCACGTCACCAGAACTGGGTCGACACCAAGCCCTCTATTATGTGGAGAAAAGCCCCTCCCCTCTGCTCATGACTGAATAATGAAAGTCCTTGTTTTTGACTGTTAGAAACTTTACATTGATATGAATACTTTTAAAACCCCTTTGTAAAGACAAAAAGGATATTAGTCATGTAATACTTAGCATCGTTCCAGGAGGTGGCCACGTGGAGCAATATTAATTTGAACAGACAGGAAGCTGAGAGGTGCTTCCCAGGTGGCTCAGTGGTAAAGAATCCGCCTGCCAATACAGGAGACCCAGGAAACGTGGGTTCAACCCCTGGGTCAGGAAGATCCCCTGGAGGAGGAAATGACAACCCACTCCGGTATTCTTGCCTGGAGAATCTCATGGGCAGAGGAGCCTGGTGGGCTACAGTCCATAGAGTCACAAAGAGTCTGACATGACTGGGCATGAAAGCTGAGAATGGATGAGAAAGTTGGGGTTCGTAATTTGTTAATTCAGTTTTTCCCTGTGTGCGTCAAGCCGGGCTGGTGACTTGCGGTTTTGTCACTTGAACATTCTTTCCCTCTGCATCACTGGAGAGATTACACAGCTGTTCTGATTTTCCAGCTGTTTCTAATGAAATTAAATGAAAACTTGGAAACAGGCTCTGAATGAACCCGTATCGTCTCCAAACAGGTCTTGCTTCAAGCAACCCTGGGGGAATGGAATCTTCTTATCACCTGTTTACATGCATTTATTTCATTCCTGACGCAGAGAAGAACATACTTAGAGCCCTTAACTAAACAGAAGATCTGCTCTAATCGCTGTCTGGCCCCCCATCCTTTGTAGGTCTCCCGAGATGGTCTGTGTACCCAGACTGTTTGAAGCTGGCTGATCAAACATGGTAACTAAGGCCTCGGGAGACGCTGCCAGAACCTAGACATGGTTCAAACACCAGGGTTAGGAGACATGTCTGCAAGGAAAACTGTGCCGCAGCCTCACTTTTGAGGATAGCTGCAGCATCTCAGATAGAAGGCTGGCAGAACATCTTCAAAGATATAACAAAAATAAAACCATGGTGTTCCATGTATTATAAATCAGCATAAGTGTAACTGGTAAGACCACAGGAGAACTTGTATCCAATCCCAGTTCCATTTACTGGGCGCCTCTGCACAAGCAGTTCCCCTCTGAATATCAGTTTTCCCATCTGCATAATGGGAGCATACTCCTCTCATTGCAGTGCCTGGCTTATACTTGAGGAAGCAGAGCAAGGGAACTGCTCACAGTCAGTGACGGGCAGAACCAGGATTCCATCGTACCTCCCCCGGACTCAGAACCTGGCTCTTCATGTTTAAGCTGTAAGGGAGCCTAGAAGCAGATGTCCAGAAAGAACTTTTTTAGCCATGTAGACAGGTGCAGAAATCATAGCAGAAAATGTACAGATTTAACCACATGCATTAAAAAAAAATTTTAATATAAAACACTGTTGGCCGTGTCATCTCCACCTCACTCGGGAGAAGTCCGGGGGCTGTTCTTGTTTCTTCCTGATGGTCCCCGCCCCCAGGTGGACTCGGGGCTGGACGCCAGCCGGGCGCAAATCCAGCTTCCTTCTCCTCATATCGTATCAGTCTGTCTTGTAATTGAAATATCCTACTTGGAAAGTCAGCTTCTAAACGTTAGTCTTTTCTTTTCCCTTTGACATTTGTGTTGCAGCAATTTAAATTCCCTCGAGGCAGATGAAGAAAGAAGGTTAAATACAGTCACCATACCCTGCCCCCTACAATTCCAAACGTCAGCCGCACCCCGTGGTTTGGTGGTTTGAGTTTGTCTCCAAATCCACCCTTGAGCTCCAGGGACCACTGTCCTGTTCACTGGGCTGGGCTCTGTTGAGATTCGAATCCCAGCCCTGCCATTTACCCTGCAATCTGAGACAACTTACCTATCCTGTCTGTGTTGTCATCTGTAAGAATATTACTTTGTGAGGTTTATTTTGAGGATTAATTGATTCACGGGGCGTTTTCAGGACAGTGTCTGTCACAGTAAGTGTTCAAGAACATCGTACCCGAACGTAGACTACCAATACCGCTGCTGTTTTTCAGTCACTAAGTCGCATCCTCGTCTTTGCAACCCCATTGACTGTAGCCCACCAGGCTCCTCTATCCGTGGGATTTCCCAGGCAAGAATACCAGAGTGGGTTGCCATTTCCTTCTCTAGGGGATCTTCCGGAACCTGTGTCTCCTGCATTGGCCAGTGAGTTCTTTACCACTGGGTCACCAGGGAAAGCCACCAATACTGTTAGCTGCCCCAAACTCAACCCTACCTTTGACTCTGCCGGTAAAGCTCCGTGGGAATAAAAGGGGTAGGCAGCAGTCTGTACTTGGCAGTCTCTTCCGAAATGTTACTGCTTGTCTTGCTGACCCCATGGACTTCCTTGTGGCTCAGCTGGTAAAGAATCGGCCTGCAGTGCAGGAGGCCTGGGTTCGATCGCTGGATTAGGAAGATCCTCTGGAGAAGGGAAAGGCTACCCACTCCAGGATTCTGGCCTGGAGAATGCCATGGACTGTACAGGCCAGGGGGTTACAAAGAGTCAGACACCTCTGAGTCACTTTCACTGTCACTTTCTCTTCCTGATGGAAAATTCTAACTCTCTCTTCTCACCGGATAAGACTTTTCCTTACTGCGTGGCCTACAGTCAGTCACCTGTAACCTACGAGGTGGAGTTAACTGATCCAAGAGGCAAGTTTGCAGAGGATGGCGTTGTTCCTCCAGCATTAACACCCCATTTGTGTGTGTTTAACTATAAAGATAAGTTCTGAATCAACCTGTGGGAAGATGAATAAAATTAGCTCCACTGGACTTTGATCAAAACCTACATTATTAGGAGAAAAGTAGTTTTCAGTCTGCAGAATTCAATCGTCTGGCTATGAATCTAAAAATTCTACGGGAAAAAAAAAGGTGGAATCAAATGATGTGGCAGCTGGAAAGGGCTCAGAGGTCACCCAGAGCCCACGCATTTTAAAGATGAGGAATGAGAGGCAGAGGAGAGGGGAGTGGCCCGGAGCCCCAGGGAACTCCTGGGGCAGTCCAGAGCAGACCCGGTGTCACCGGGGGCTCCCACAGGAGCTGCTGCAGATGCCAAAATCAATCTCCTAAACCTGTTAATGCAAGATTGTACTGAAACCTCCTGGAGACCTAGAGATTATCCTCGAATCGACTGAAAGAAATTGGAGAGCATGCTTTCCTATTATTTTGATTTCATGAAAATGTTCTAAAGTCAAAGTTAAAATTCAGACTGTCAAAAGCGTCTGTGTAATTTCACCAGGTGTGTGTGGCCTGTCTCAGCATTCTGTGGTAAATGTGCATTCAGGGTTTCTTTTTCAAAAAGCAGAGTGTGTGGGTAGGAATGTTTTCATAGAGATGTTTGGGAGGAAATTCCTCATTTCCAAAGCAAGGCTTCAATATGGAAAAAAGCAAGGGTGTTGATTTTTCTTTGAGGTTTGATGTTTCTCCTTGGCACTTGGTCATTGCACCGCATATGGAAAACTTGTCGGCCTTTTTTTAGCAGATGGAATAGTTATCTAAGGGGGCAAGACATCTGGTCGGGAACCCAAGCCCCCGGCTCTCTAGGATTACGCTCGTTTGGTGGAGCTGTTCCCTTCCTTTGTGCAGTGTGACACGCAGGGCCCAGAAACCTAACTGCCTATGTTTTCCTATAATTGAAAGTCAAGTCTATCTGAGCGCCCCATTTTCCCAAATCTAGAACATTTAGTCAGTTTCAACTAAAGCTCTCCCCGCGGTGTTGCTCCAGTCAGTTCACGATCTCCCTGCCCACCTCCTTCTGCTCCGAGAATGATGTCAGCGCCAGAGGCTTGTCCACTTCGCAGCCGGGGCAAAGGGCGCATGTGGGGAAGTCTTGAGAGTTCCAGCCGCTCTTCGTCTGCAGTAGCAGCCAGGGAGGAGCATGGTTTGTATACGCCTGGGCTTTCTTCTCCTGAAATAACGGATTATGGAAATGTCCGTCCCTTCTAGACGTTCTGTGATTCCTCTGAGTCAGAGATGATCGCTCTCTGCCCTCCAGCCCTTGCGTTTTGGGTTTCCTGTGCTGCTGAGCACATATTCTGTATTTTCCTGGTGTCTTTTCCATTTCACCTTTTAGATGCAGAGAGAAAAGATGGTCTTGTTCATTAAACACACACACACAAAATCCAGTGCATGGCAGTGCTCTACGCATGTTTTCTGAGTGAATACAGTAATGATTGTATCAGTCAGGTTTCACTGTGATAAGGCTGTGTAAGGAAAACATCGGCAACTTACAGCACTTACTTCTCCCTCGGAGTCACGGGCAGTCAGGTAGCCCTGCTCAGGCTGCTGTCGGTTTCCATTCTGCCCCACAACCTCCGTCTGACGGACCTGGGCTGAGGGAGACGCTGCCTGGAAGGGGTAGGCGTCAGAGGCCGGCGGGAAATCCCCGTGATTCTTCAGACGTCCACTTGGGATGAGCAGGAGCCGCTGCTTCCCCGACTCCATTAGCCGAAGCGAACCAGCCAGGCAAACCCAGTTCCCTGGGAAATACACTTCTGGCGTGGGGAAGGAGCGAGGTAGGTTAGATTTGGAGGCGAGAGAGGATATCTGCTGAAAAACAATGTAACCTACCACAAAGACACCAGGAACATGGAATGGGAAAGAAGCAGATCCACAGGAGAAGTTCCTGCTGCAGCAAAGCTACCACCCAGACACCCTGACAAGGCTTTTCCCACTAATTTCCCATCCACATGCAGCTCTAGGCTGAAGGGAAATACACGCTGAGGACGGAAAAGACTGCTCAGCTGTAGAATGACGCCCAGGCTTTCCCAGGACTGAGTAGCTCCTTCCCACCCAAGAGAAGAAATAGATGAAATGAAACCCATTAAAGTTTTTAAACATTTTTATGGAGATTTAATTCATATACCATAAAATTCACCCATTTAAAATGTAGAATTCAATGGCTTTAATATATTGCAAGAATTCTGCACCCATCATCACAATATAAATTTAGACTGTTTCGTCACTTCAGAAAGAACCCCCTACTCATTAGCCGTCTCTCACATCAATCATCTCTCAACTCACGGCAACCACAAATCTGCTTTCGGTCTCATTAGATTCTGGACATTTCCCAGAAATGGAATCCTATGATATGTTGTGTTTTGCTTCTGGCTTCTTTAATCAAGGCTCATGCATGCTGTAGCATATATCAGTACTTCACATTTTTTGTGGCTAAATAATATTCCATTGTATGGATGGACCACATGTTGTTTATCCATTCATTGGTTGCTACTGCTAAGTCACTTCAGTTGTGTCCGACTCTGTGCGACCCCATAGACGGCAGCCCACCAGGCTCCTGTCCCTGGGAATCTCCAGGCAAGAGCACTGGAGTGGGTTGACATTTCCTTCTCCAATGCATGAAAGTGAAAAGTGAAAGTGAAGTCGCTCAGTCGTGCCCGACTCTTAGCAACCCCATGGACTGCAGCCTACCAGGCTCCTCCATCCATGGGATTTTCCAGGCAAGAGCACTGGAGTGGGGTGCCATCGCCTTCTCCGATTCATTGGTTGATAGATGCTTAAGGTGGTTCCACTTTGGGGGCTACTGTGAACACTGTGTGGACTTTTGTGTGGACAGATGCTGGCATTTCTCTTGCTTACATACCAAGGAGGGGTTGCTGGGTTGTATGGTAGCTCTATGTTTAAACTTTTGAAGAACTGCAAACTGTTTCCCTAAACAACTGCACTAACTTATGTTTCTGGTGGTGGTGTACAGGGCTCCTAATTTCTCCCATCCTCACGGACACTCATAATTATCTTTCCTGAACTTGGNCCGAAGCGAACCAGCCAGGCAAACCCAGTTCCCTGGGAAATACACTTCTGGCGTGGGGAAGGAGCGAGGTAGGTCAGACTTGGAGGCGAGAGAGGATATCTGCTGAAAAACAATGTAACCTACCACAAAGACACCAGGAACATGGAATGGGAAAGAAGCAGATCCACAGGAGAAGTTCCTGCTGCAGCAAAGCTACCACCCAGACACCCTGACAAGGCTTTTCCCATTAATTTCCCATCCACATGCAGCTCTAGGCTGAAGGGAAATACACGCTGAGGACGGAAAAGACTGCTCAGCTGTAGAATGACGCCCAGGCTTCCCCAGGACTGAGTAGCTCCTTCCCACCCAAGAGAAGAAATAGATGAAATGAAACCCATTAAAGTTTTTAAACATTTTTATGGAGATTTAATTCATATACCATAAAATTCACCCATTTAAAATGTAGAATTCAATGGCTTTAATATATTGCAAGAATTCTGCACCCATCATCACAATATAAATTTAGACTGTTTCGTCACTTCAGAAAGAACCCCCTACTCATTAGCCGTCTCTCACATCAATCATCTCTCAACTCACGGCAACCACAAATCTGCTTTCGGTCTCATTAGATTCTGGACATTTCCCAGAAATGGAATCCTATGATATGTTGTGTTTTGCTTCTGGCTTCTTTAATCAAGGCTCATGCATGCTGTAGCATATATCAGTACTTCACATTTTTTGTGGCTAAATAATATTCCATTGTATGGATGGACCACATGTTGTTTATCCATTCATTGGTTGCTACTGCTAAGTCACTTCAGTTGTGTCCGACTCTGTGCGACCCCATAGACGGCAGCCCACCAGGCTCCTGTCCCTGGGATTCTCCAGGCAAGAACACTGGAGTGGGTTGCCATTTCCTTCTCCAATGCATGAAAGTGAAAAGTGAAAGTGAAGTCGCTCAGTCGTGCCCGACTCTTAGCAACCCCATGGACTGCAGCCTACCAGGCTCCTCCATCCATGGGATTTTCCAGGCAAGAGCACTGGAGTGGGGTGCCATCACCTTCTCCGATTCATTGGTTGATAGATGCTTAAGGTGGTTCCACTTTGGGGGCTACTGTGAACACTGTGTGGACTTTTGTGTGGACAGATGCCGGCATTTCTCTTGCTTACATACCAAGGAAGGGTTGCTGGGTTGTATGGTAGCTCTATGTTTAAACTTTTGAAGAACTGCAAACTGTTTCCCTAAACAACTGCACTAACTTATGTTTCTGGTGGTGGTGTACAGGGCTCCTAATTTCTCCCATCCTCACGGACACTCATAATTATCTTTCCTGAACTTGGCATCCTAATGGTTTTGATATGCATTTTCTTAGAGGCAAAGGATGTTGAACATCTTTCCATGAGTTTATTGGCTGTTTGTATATCTCCTTTGGAGAATGATCTATTCAAAGACTCATTTTAATTAGGTTATTTATTTCTTTATTATTGAGTTCCAAAGAGTTCTTTGTGTATTCTGAATACCAGGCCCTCATCAGATAAGGGATTTGGAATTATTTTCTCCCATTCTCTGGGTTGCTTTTTCACCTTCTTGGTGGTTTTACAGAACGAAATCAGTCTGCCTTAGATCTTAAGCTTCTTTCATGCCAACACCGCTGAACTTTCTCAACTGGACTTCAGTGTTGCCAGAGCCTTTCAGCTTGAAATAGAAGTCTCACTGCTAGCTCTCCCCGGGGTCATAGTACCGTGAGAATTTGTTTTCTGTTGTGTTAAGGAATGATTTAACTCTCCCTCCAGCCCCAGATCATCTCCCAGGGAAGACGCACATCGAGTGGACTTTAAATCCAGGGCCTCCCTTGGAGTGTTTCCCAGGGACCCCAGAAATTGTCATCAATCCTGATACCTGTCCCATGGCCTCACCTGCATGTTCTCAGTGCTCCTGATCGACAACCTAGAGATGAGAGACGACCTAATTGAAAAAGCTAACCTCATAAATCTCCAAGCATGAATGTGCCTTTGTAGACCTGAACTCTCTTGAGAGGCCTTTGTTGCCGACATGCATGAGGGCCCTGGTGTGCAAAGCCTGCTTTTAGTGTCGAGCAGGCTTGCAAACAGGTTTCCCCTGTGGTTCAGTGGTAAAGAATCTGCCTGCAACGCAGGAGATGAAGGAGATGCATGTTCAGTCCCTGAGTTGGGAAGATCCTCTGGAGGAGGGCATGGCAACCCACACCAGTATTTTTGCCTGGAGAATCCCAAGGACAGAGGAGCCTGGCAGGCTACAGTCTATAGGACTGCAAAAAGTCAGACCTGACTGAACGACTTAGCAGGCACACGAGCAGGCTTTCAATCAGCAAATTGTAAGCACGCACAGAGCTCTTATGGGTCAGCTGTGCTTCAGGTCACTGATAAACTGGCCTGTGGCACAGAGGGTGCAGGTGTTGGCTATGGGGACCTTGAAACTGTCCATCTGCCAGATGGATTCACAGGTGTCAGCTTCACCACGCTCGCCTCCCCATCTCCCTTTTTCACACATGGAAACTTGCTTAAAAGCGTGAAGAGGTATGTGAGTACCCAGACTCCATGGACCAGTACGCACTGTCTTAGGTAGGGTTTCCCGGATGGAGACCGTGCCCCGGGAGGGAGGTTTGTAGGGAGTCCCTTAGGGGCAGCTCCCGGGAGCCGTGGTCCCATGAAACCGTAAGATGGTGAGCGACACAGGTTCACACTGTATCCTCAGGGCTGAGCTATGCTGAAACGTAGTCACAGTTACAGGATGAGGGGTCAGGAGGTCTGATGGCACTTGTGTCCGCTGGGTGGAGGTCTCTGCACTCCCTGCAAGCGGGGTGAGGTGGGATGCTGCCCTTCACGGGGGAGGGGGTGGTTCGCTTCTGCGGGCCCAGAGGGTCAGGGACACTAGGAGTTTCAAGGCTGAAGGGGGAGCTGACATCGGCCCAGCTGTCCTTGGCAGGATGTTTCCCCTTCTTGGACTCTGCTGTCCTGGCGGTTGGGTCCTGAGCCTGGGGAGCATCTTCCTCTGCCTTCTCCTCCTGGGAGGTGGGGCCCCCATTGTTGCTGTAAAGATGCCTCTGGCCTCTCTGATTCTCAATCACTGTAAATTGCTTGCAAGCTTTCCTGACCTTTTCCAGAGGGTCAGCTGAGCTCAGCTATTGAATTCCACTATTGTAGTTGCTGTTGCCCCAAAACTTGTCACACATCTGGCACCTTCCACCGTCTCCATGGTCTCTGGCAAAATTTCCATGAGATTAGTTTCCCCGGGCAGTGATGACAAACTGGGAGGCTTACACCACAAATGTGCATTATCTCACGGCACTGGAGGCCAGAAGTCTGAAATCAGGGTGTCAGCAGACCATGCTTCTGCCTAGGGCTGGGAAAGACCCTCCCTCACTTCTCGCTGCTTCTCACGGCTCCTGGCGTCCTGGCCTCTGGCTTCACGGCTGCAGCCTCTGCCTCCATCTCTCGTGTCTTCCTTCTTCTGTCTCCGTTGTTGTCTCTCCCCTCCCCTCCTTGGCAAGGATTCCAATCACCGGATTTAAGGCCAACCCTAAATCTTATTTGGAGGTCCTTAGCTAATTCCATCTGCAAAGACACTGTTTTTAAACAAGGTCCTGTTCTGAAGTTCTAGGTGCACACGAATCTTTGGAGACACTAGTCAGTCCACTATCGAGAGCCATTTTGTGGCAAGGGCTGTTGGTGCTTAATTTACCACCAACGAGGGGTGGTCTTTGCCAGCCAGGTAGCACATGAACCAGTTCCAAAAGCCCATGCTCTCTGTCAGCCCACTGCTAATACCAGCTTCACAGGCTGGGTTCCCCAGAAAACAGACCCTGGGCAGAGTTCAGCTTGCAGGTTGTTTATTCCTGAAATAAACTGATATTCAGGAAAAGTTATAATGCTGTGCATGGGTGTATACCAAGTTGCTTCAGTCATGTTTGACTCTTTGCAACCCCACGTACTGTAGCCCGCCAGGCTCCTCTGTCCTTAGGATTCTCCAGGCAAGAATACTGGAGTGGGTTGCCATGCCCTCCTCCAGGGGATCTTCCAGACTCAGGGACCAAACCCACATCTGCACTGCAGGCTGCTTCTTTACCTCTGAGCTACTGGAGAAGCCCTGTATAATGCTGCTGCTGCTGCTAAGTCACTTCAGTCGTGTCCGACTCTGTGCAGCCCCATAGACTGCAGCCTACCAGGCTCCTCTGTCCATGAGATTTTCCAGGCAAGAGCACTGGAGTGGGGCCATTGCCTTCTCCCTATATAATGCTATGTGACTATAAAAATGTACCTGTGGAGAAAATGTAATGACATGGAAATAAGTTAATGATAAAATCTTTAGTGAAAAAGGCTAAACTGGCATATATATAGCTTAATATTATTTTAGAAAAAATAAAATAATTTGAAAAGTTATTCACCGAACTATTAACGGTCATGAAATTTGAATGGCTGATTTTATCTTCTTTTCTGCAGTAATATGTTTTAGCTTTTATAACAAAAAAGGAAAATTATTTGACAATAATCATTCCAAGGGTTGATTTGTGTGTGATTAACGAGAACTCACCTGGTACTACGGTTAGAAGATCAAAATCCCAGAATATTCATGACAGAATGGAATGCAAACGCCCTCCCCACCGCGCATCTCCTGTCCCATTGTAGGCCAGAGGATGTGATTCCCAGTTCCTGGGGGTTATGGGCGCTCAACCACACGGAACCTCAAGGCTACACTGTAAACCCTTTAAACCAGGTTTATTTTTACACAAGAGGGATCAAACTTGTGCTGACCACAGGAGTGTGGAGGTAAATGTAGGTGTTCTGACAGCTGTGAAAGATGTTATCTTCTTGGAAAAGAGGCCGGAAGCTTCTTATTGCATCAATTCAGTTCAGTCACTCAGTCCTGTCTGATTTTTTGTGACCCTATGGACTGCAGCACATCAGGCTTCCCTGTCCATCACCAACTCCCAGAGCTTGCTCAAACTCATGTCCATCAAGTCAGTGATGCCATCCAACCATCTCATCCTCTGTCTTCCCCTTCTCCTCCCCTCTTCAATCCCTCCCAGCATCAGGATCTTTTCTAATAAGTCAGCTCTTCGAATCAGGTGGCCAAAGTATTGGAGCTTCAGCTTCAGCACCAGTCCTTCCAATGAATATTCAGGGTTGATTTCCTTTAGGATTGACTGTTTTGATCTCCTTACAGACCAAGGGACTCTTAAGAGTCTTCTCCAACACCACAGTTCAAAAGCATCAATTCTTTGGTGCTCAGCTTTCTTTATGGTCCAAGTTTCATATCCATACACAACCATCAGGGAAGCCCAAGAAGACAGGAGTGGGTAGCCTATCCCTTCTCCAGGGGATCTTCCCGACCCAGGAATCAAACCAGGGTCTTCTGCATTGTAGGCAAATTCTCAACCAGCTGAGCGACCCAGGAAGCCCTCCTATTGCATAGGGAATGTCAGGCATGATTTGAGGACACGAGCTGCTGAGTGAGGCACGAAGCAGAAGGCCCAGAGCTCTCTCCCAGCTCAAATGAACCGGGTGTTCTCAAAAGCCAGATAAAGCCTGACCTCTGGGTGGCTCTTCCTGAGAGACGCTCTATTTTTTCATCACTGGGAAGACACACATGCAGGGTGCTTTGTTCAAAAAGCATAATCCTGAAAATTAGATGTAGAATTTTAATTTTTATGTTAAACTTCTAACATTTTTAAAAAAATTTTATGTTAAATTTTTATATTTTTATGTTTTTAAAAGTTCACAAGTTATTTTTGCATGACATCTTTTCACACAAGAAATAAAACGCTGTGAACAGTGTTGAAACCTGCTTGTTTCTCTCCACAGATCCACCTTACCTTCCTTCTCCAGAGACAACCACGTCAAGAATCTGGTAAGTATTCTTCCATCACACTTTTATATTCTTACCACTAATATGTAGTCAAAGCCATTCTCTGTTATGCTTTGCATACTCTGTTTTCCCAAGTGCCATCACATTGTACATATACAACTTTTTTCTCTTTAGTATTCCATGGTTTATTCATGCTGACGCACATAGACGCAGTGTATCCAGTTTAAAGTCGATTGTGCTCAATTGTGTGAAGGTATCGCAACTCATCTGTCCCTTATTCCTGGACTCGGACTGTTCTCGATTTTGCTGATGAAAGCGAGGTTGGAACCGTCGCAGAGATGGTCTCCATATGGAAGTTCACTGTCCCTAGAAGGGAAGTGAAGGCTGTAAAGGTGCTCATTTTCCGCATCAGTAATATTGACAAATGGTGTTCTGAATGGTTGTACCAATTTCTGCTCCTGGCAGAACTATACGTGGGTTTCCTATTTCCCAGAGTCTTGCCAATATTTGGTATCATCGAACTTTAAAATGTTGCCAACTTTAGGGTACGAGATGGCATCTCCTTTCAATCTGAATTCCCAGACCACTAGTTGGGTGGAACTTTGTGTTATGCAGGGTGAAGCTGAGCTGGTGGATCAAAGAGGCCCGAGTCCAGCTTCCTCTTGCGTCAGCACCTTGCGTGGGCAGTCAGGCTGGTGGCTGGGGGCCCTGCCCCGTGCTTAGTCAGGGGTCTCCCTGTTGTCACATTGCCATTGCTCAGGTCATCCTCCTCGTCCCAGTGGCTGAAGTTGGGCAGTTGCCCCATACTAACTTTTGGGGAAAAAATTAGAGAATTTCTGGGAAAGCAATTTTCTTATTGGCAAGTAAGGTAGAAACTGCACAGATTCCTTCTGCTAATGTTCCACTGGAAAAATCTCGGCGCGTCTTTAGATGGCACGGCCAGGGAACCATGGTCCCTGTGGGCTGTGGGGAGTCCAGGAGGACGTGGAGGTGGGGACTAGCTTTGCTTCTCAAGCAGATGTTTGCTTGGCTTCTGGGCTTCCTTTTCCGTGACTCAGCTAATAAAAGGTTTGGTCCATTTTTATTTTGTCTGCCTTTTCTTGTTGATTTCTTGGAATTCCTTACATCTTCCAGTTTGCTTATTTAATTCACACAATAGATCTGATCATTTAAATGTACCAGTGTACATACATCAGGAAAGAAAGTTTAAACTATTTTAGTGTGCCTTGAAAGGAGTTTGCTATTTAAATAAATCATATCATATTCTTTTGATAAATTAAGATTCTTTTTATAAAATAAATAATTACAACTTTACAGAAAGGACTTGGGGTTAATATAAGTTACTCAAAGTGAACGCTTAGAGAGAGCAGTTTCTCAGGCTCAGCTGAACCTACCGAGCCTGTAAGAGAATCTGACGACGTGTACGACACTGCAGTCAATTTCGTAACCACTCAGAGTTTCCATTTTCTCAACAGTGAGGATGATGTTATTTGCTCTGCTTCCTGTGAAGTTGCTATGGGATCAAGCAAGACAATGTCGAGTAAATATCCCAGAGGATGCAAAGTTTATGTCATTGTTAGGAATCAGAATTATATTGAATAGTAGACGCATTAGATTTCATCTGAAGGCCCCTGAATCTAGTTTCCAATTCCCTTGACACTCTGTGCACTGTCTACACTTTACTCCAGACCAGGGTCCTAGGTGTGTCAACTGATGGTCACTACGGTCCCAGGTGTGGGGGCTGGTGGTCACTACGGTCCTGGGTGTGTCAACTGATGGTCACTACGGTCCCAGGCGTGGGGGCCAGTGGTCACTACGGTCCTGGGTGTGTGGGCCAGTGGTCACTACGGTCCTGGGTGTGTGGGCTAGTGCTCACTCTGGTCCTGGGCGTGTGGGCTGTGTGTTTGGAGCATCCATGTGAGATCTGAGATGGGCTCTTCTCAGAGCCAGTACTTCCTAAGGGCAGCCTGCCTTTCTAGCCCTCTTGCAAACAGTTTTCAGCTAAGCCTCTCATTCCAGGGGGGCTGTGAAGTTTCTTTCTCTCACGGTTCAGGCCAACCGAGCTTGTCACCCATTCCTGCCCTCACAGCGGGTAGGACTCAGTTTCCCAGCATTTTGCACCCAGCCTGGCACACAGCTTGGACCCCCACCCACTGGTCCAGCAGCGCCTCCGCCTGACTGCCCAGCTCCCCTGCCCAGGTCTCTGTCCCAGCTCTGCGTGGGGGGCCTCGGGCCCAGCCAAGGGCAAGATGGGGGAGAGGGCAGAGAGCTAATGGAGAATGCCTTGGAAAGTGATTTTGCTTTATTCATAATAAATCAAGTTTTAAAAGTGAGAAGGGAGAATTTTAACCATATGTTGAAGAAGTTACTACTCATTCATTGCCTAAGTGTTCACTGAGTGGCTCCACAGACCAAGAGATGTCCCAGGTGCTGAGACGCAGCAGAGGCTGAGCAAGTGAGGTCCTGCTCTCACAGAGCTTAAATTGGAGGACCAGAGACATACAAAGACACACAGAATAATGAAGATAAATATGAGCACGTCAGTGAGTGGTAAAGACTCTGGAGAGATCTTGAAAAGAAGGATGAGACAGAGACTGGGGTCATCAGGGAAGGTCTTTGTGAAAAAGCGACATGTGAGCTGAGATGTGCTTGATAAGAAGGCGCTGCTGCTGCTAAGTCCCTTTAGTCGTGTCCGACTCTTAGCGACCCCATGGACTGCAGCCTACCAGGCTCCTCTGCCCATGGGATTTTCCAGGCAAGAGTACTGGAGTGGGGTGCCATCACCTTCTCCTAAGAAGAAGCAACTTGGGTGAAATTAGAGGGGAGAGCACAAGGGCAGAGGCTCAGNGGGGGGAAGGGGGTGCGGTGGGGGGCTCGCTTGCACTCCGAGCTGAGCGGAGCTTGCTGAGGGTTTAGCACTCGGGTGACCTGCCTCTGTGGCAAGGACAGCCTTCCTTCCGTGAGAGCCTGTTTCGCCTGAGGTTAGCAAGTGTGGAGAAAGGCCCTGAGAGTTCAGCACCCTGGGTTTCTGAAGGAAGATTCGCAGAAGTGATTGTGCCATTACTTATGTATGAAGTCTGCTTCTTTGTGGGGCCGGGGAGAAATATCCCACATCCACTGGACACTAGGGGCGTGTGGTGCCCGACCCAGGTCCCCAGCCCCGTCTGTCGGCCCCTCCCATCTGGGATGGACGACCTCAGCCCCAAGCTGAGAGCACCATCAGGGGCAACTCCAGGTGCTCGCTCCCCGGACCGCCAGCCTCTGCGGGGGCAGCCTCAGCCCAGGTCCCACTGCCTGCGCGGGGCAGCCTGTGTCCAGTGACCGGATGCTGTGGGAGTGTAAGGGTCCAGTCCCCTCGCTCCAGCTGGGGCCGCTGTAGCCCCAGAGTCCACGCTGCTCCTCCCCGGTCTAGAGAACTGGCCGAGGCCACGGGGCCCTCACGTTCCCACTCTGTCTGGCTCTGCCGCACTGATTTCCCCATGGGATTCTGAGAGTAATTCCTGCATGTGAATCCAGTAAGTCTGGCACGTGAATCTCCACCTCAGTGCTGGCTTCCAGGGTAACCGACCTGCAGCAGATGCTCCAACATGTGAAAAACAATGATTTAAAACAACATTGACTCTTGGTCTGGGATTCATCCAGTAATGCAACAGCAACAAACAATAGTAATAATAAGTGAAAATGAAAGTCGCTCAGTCATGTCCAACTCCCTGCAACCCCATTCACTATCCAGTCCATGGAATTCTCCAGGCCAGAATCCTGGAGTGGGTAGGTTTTCCCTTCTCCAGGGGATCTTCCCAACCCAGCCAACCTGGGTTCGATCCCTGGGTTGGGAAGGTGCTTTAATTCAGTCCTTACTACATGTCGGGCATTGTCTCTTATCCCATAAATCCTCCTAACAGTGCTATTAAATAGAAAGTAGTATTCCCATTTACAGAAGAGAAACTGATGTACAAAGAGGTTGAAGTAACATTCCCAAGGTCACAGCATTCATAAGACCTGGAATTTGAGGTTGGGCTGCTGGTCATAAAGCCTGCACACTAGCTCGATTCGAGTGTCCACAATGGAAGCACTTCCGCCCTCAGGTAGAACTGTGACTCCAAACAGTTATCATGCAGAGATCACCTCAGTGCTCAGAATCACATTCCCTGGGAAAGCAGGAAGGGTAGGAGGGAAAGGGGGGGTAGGCAGTGTTTTCTGGGCCTCATTGTAATTGAAATCAAAGGTAAGCAGCAAAGAGATCCGTCAGTCCTAGAGGAAATCAACCTTGAATGTTCAGCAGAAGGACTGATGCTGAGGCTGAAGCTCCGATACTTTGGCCACTTGATGCAGAGTCAGCTCATTGGAGGAAATCCTGATGCGGGGAAAGACTGAAGGCAAGAGAAGAAGGGGACTACAGAGGATGAGATGGTTGGATGGCATCATTGACTAAAGGGACATGAGTTTGAGCAAGCTCTAGGAGATAGTGAAGGACAGGGAAGCGTGGCGTGCTGTAGTGCGTGGGGTCACAAAGAGTCAGATACAACTTAGCGACTGAATAACAACAAACAGAGTTCATTAAGTAAGATCTTATAAGGAACTTTACCTAACTCTTTTCTTTGTTAGTAATGTTATGAGTTGAGTTGTGTCCACTTAAAAGATGTGGACATTCTAACCCCGAGTGTGTGACCTACTGGAAGTAGGGTCATTGCAGACACAAATAGTCAGGGGGAGGTCACACTGAGGTGAAGGGGTCCTTAGTCAAAAGAAGAGGATGTGAAGGCACGGGGCGGGGAGGGGACACACATGTGATGACAGAGGCAGAGATGCAGCTCCAAGCCTTGGAGCCCCAGGGACCAACAGTTGCCCCCAGGAGCCGGAAGAGCGAAGGAAGAATTAATCCCTGAGCCTCAGAGGGAGCAGGGTCCTGCTGACAGCTTGGTTCCAGACTTCTAGCCTCCAGAACTGTGAGAGAGAAAGCTCCGTTGTCTTCAGACCCACATTCTGTGGTCCTTTGCTACAACAGGTGCAGGAATCACATAATCATTACATGATTACATTTACAGGAATCTTGTAAATACAGATTAAAAAGGACAAGGATGTAGCATTTTCTATCCATCAAGATCATGTCCAGCAAGCTTTTTAATTGGCAAAATTCATTTCTGATAAAACCACCACAAACAGTAGTATATCAGTAAATATTTAACAACCAGCCCTGAAAATAAAAATGTGTTTATAGGTCAGTATCAGTTCAGTTCAGTTGATCAGTCGTGTCTGACTCTTTGCAACCCCATGAACCACAGCACACCAGGCCTCCCTGTCCATCACCAACTCCCAGAGTTTCCCCAAACTCATGTCCATTGAGTCGGTGATGCCATCCAACCATCTCATCCTCTGTCATCCCCTTCTCCTCTTGCCTTCAATCTTTCCCAGCAACAGGGTCTTTTCAAAAGAGTCAGTTCTTCATATCAGGTGGCCAAAATATAGGAGTTTCAGCTTTAATATCAGTCCTTTCAAAGAACACCCAGGGCTGATCTCCTTCAGAATGGACTGGTTGGATCTCCTTGCAGTCCAAGGGACTCTCAAGAGTCTTCTCCAACACCATAGTTCAAAAGCATCAGTTCTTCGGTGCTCAGCTNTCTTCATATCAGGTGGCCAAAATATAGGAGTTTCAGCTTTAATATCAGTCCTTTCAAAGAACACCCAGGGCTGATCTCCTTCAGAATGGACTGGTTGGATCTCCTTGCAGTCCAAGGGACTCTCAAGAGTCTTCTCCAACACCATAGTTCAAAAGCATCAGTTCTTCGGTGCTCAGCTTTCTTTATAGTCCAAATCTCACAACCATACATGACCACTGGAAAAATCATAGCCTTGACTAGACAGACATTTGTTGACAAAGCAATGTCTCTGCTTTTTAATATGCTGTCTAGGTGTTTATACGTATGTGTATGTAAATATATGTTTACAACTGATAAAAAAGAATATTTAACACACAATTTGATATAATAAAATATAGAATGCTCTTTATTATCACATCCATATAGCTAAATGATATGGAAAACTTCTTGTTGGTTTTTACAAAATTCCAAATCTGTTGTCAAATCAGAGTTACAACTGTTGCGTGAGTCATGACATGAATATCACTGGTAAGATTGCATTTCATTCAAATTCTAATTAGCAGGCATCTTTCACTGGAATGACAAGGGTTTCAATAAAGGGTCACTGCTGCTGCTCTAAGATAATAGCTGGTAACACATCTGAATATTTACCACGTGCTGATCTTGATGCTGGGCACAGAGCACGCGGCAGCCCCTGGACAGAATTCACTGCTGCTCTGCGGAGCGCAGTTTCAGAGAAGACACTCGCTAGAAGTGTGCCCGAGATGCGTGGCATCATTCAGTCTAGGATGCTAGAGGTGCTGAGAGTGTCCTCCCCAGCTAAGGACTAAGCCGGGAGACTGACGCTGCAGTCCTTAGGAGGCAGGATGGTTTTGAGATACGTTCAGTGGGTTTGGGGGCCATGATTTGGTGATTGGATATAAACACAAAGGAAAAAGAGGAAGGATTAAATACTCAGGCTTGTGGCTTAAAGCACTTTCCTTCAATGATCACTGTAGCAGATATTTGTTGAGCAACTCCAAGACATCAAGGGTGCGGTGCTGAGCCAGAAAAGGAACACACGGGCTGGTGTGAGATACTGTACCTCTAGGAGGCCACGGGCAGGTGAACTCTTTCCTGAAGCCATGCTCAAATCTGCAGCTGGCGTAAAAACTGGGAGGTGGGAGGAGCAGAGCAAGACCCCTGCTCCGGTGGTGGCTCCACGGGGCAACAGAGACCAACCCGTCCAAAGACAGAGGGGCTTCCAGCAAAGGAGCGTGAGGGTGGCTTTCTGCATCCCTGCCCGCCGGCTGTCAGTAGGNCTGGGAGGTGGGAGGAGCAGAGCAAGACCCCTGCTCCGGTGGTGGCTCCACGGGGCAACAGAGACCAACCCGTCCAAAGACAGAGGGGCTTCCAGCAAAGGAGCGTGAGGGTGGCTCTCTGCATCCCTGCCCGCCGGCTGTCAGTAGGCCTGCATTCAGGTGTTGCCTTCCTGGGGTTGCAGAGTGGCCCCATCAGTAGGTACCCTTGCCTGGATTTTCACGGCACAACTAAGATGATCCACGCAGGTGGGAAGGCAGAGGAAACGCAATGGGCTGGCGTGTAGGACTTCCTTGAGGGACACTGGGTTTGAAAGGCACGTCGTGTCTTGTGTGTTACCTAGGCTGACGATCCCAGACTTCTGAGTTTATACTAAAGCAGTGATACTCGAGAGCAAACAAATAGTAATTTGACAGATACATGACTGCAATCATTGCATAGTGCAAGCTCTATATAGATTTACATATTTACACCTCCAGGGAGAAAGAAACGGAAAGATTTCTTAAAAAAAAAAAGTATAATTTTTTGATTAGTTTTCTCATGTTCTGACTTCACGCAAAATGAAATTTAGGTCCAAAGGCAGTAAACATGAACAAATATGCAACTTCCATCTGGAGTGGGATATGAATAGTCCCTAAGGAAATGTTTCCAAGAAAGAAACCATACATGCTTTCACCAAAGCCAGATAATTAGAAGTGTTGTTAAAGAAACAGTGTAGGATTAAGGGGGAATCCCTGATTAAGGTAAAGCAGATTTGATTATATTTTTCTTGCCAATGTTCATTCCAATCCTTAAAATCTTTCATGAAAATGAGTTAAAATCATAATTCTTCATAGGAAATTTGAGAACAATCAGGCTCTCTCAATAAATTAGAATGCTGCATGGTTTCAGAGAGGAATGTATAATCTTAACAAGAACACAACATGTCACACACCAGTCTCTTCTCCTAACTCACAGGATGCTTTTTCTCTTTGCAGTTATACTAAAAAAGATCCTCTATATCCTTTCTCTGTTTTAGTAAGTTTAGAGCTGGTAAATTTCATTTACTGTCATTTCATATAGACTTGCAAAGACTGGCTCCCATCAGAAAGATAACACGCACATTACCCCGGGGTGTCCGAAGCGTATCTGGCCATCATGCTTATCCACCAAGTGTCCTTTCAGTTGGGCAGGATTAACTAAAGCACAGACAGGAAAAGTAACCCCAGGGTAAGTGCCTGGGTCCAGAGAAAACCCAGGTAAGGGAATGCTCTGGGCTGTCTTCCTTCTGGGCTGTGATGCCCACAAGTAGGCTCACAATCCCTTCTTTAAAATTCACGGGGTCAGATGTGTTTCCAAATTCCAAACGTTTGGGGCTTCACGAAGGTAATCTATTTCAGATGTGCTTCAGGGTAACATCCCGAGGAGGCTGGGGCAGCGGCTCACAGCCCAACACACCAGCACACGTGTGATTTCTGTATGGTCATCACAGTAACTGAGATAAAAAGGACAGAGAATGGCCTCACGTTGGTTCAGATCAGCTTTCACCTTCAAATGAATTCTGAAAATCTTTGGGTTTTCTGGAATTTCCTTGAGATTTTAGGTAAAATACTGTGCGTGCGTGCGTGCTAAGTCGTTTCGGTCGTGTCTCACTCTTTGCGACCCCATGGACTGAAGCCCACTAGGCTCCTCTGTCCATGGGATTCTCCAGGCAAGAATACTGGAGTGGGTTGCCTTTTCCTTCTCCAGGGGNTTAGGTAAAATACTGTGCGTGCGTGCGTGCTAAGTCGTTTCGGTCGTGTCTCACTCTTTGCGACCCCATGGACTGAAGCCCACTAGGCTCCTCTGTCCATGGGATTCTCCAGGCAAGAATACTGGAGTGGGTTGCCTTTTCCTTCTCCAGGGGGTCTTCCGACCCAGAGACTGAACCTGCGTCTCCTGCATGACAGCCAGGTTCTTACTGCTACTGCCAACTGGGAAGCCCTAAAGACGGTGAACCTGTGATTCAAGTAGGAGCCTGTGTCCTCGTCCTCTGCACAGAGGGAAATCCTCTCTCTCTGAGCTCTGGGTGGAAAGGCCTCTCCAGCGGCTCCTGTGTTCTGTCCCTCTTGAGCTTCACGGTAGAGCTTTAGCAAGAGGCACAGAGCCCCCTCTGTGACCCGGGGTGGACTGTCGTGAGTCTTGCAAGACATGCACTTTACCTTTAGTCAACACACAGATCCATGTTAGTTACCCCCCAAGAGGAGGATGTTGTATTTGCTGGATCTGGTGCATTTGAGCATATATTACTTATAATTTATTCATAAATATACTGTTTATAAATAATCTTGGGGACTCTTTCACTCTATCGCTCACCTTTGCCTGAATTAAGTGTATCATTTGTCTACACAGTGCAAGAGAGTCTGATGATTAAAAAGTATCTCTGTTAGAGAATTCCCTGGTGTTCCAGTAGTTAGGAATCTTGCCTTTCCTGCAAGCCATGTGGTGCAACTGGAAAAAAAAAATCTTAATTTCCTAGTGAACTCAGCTTGCTAAGGATCCTGTCTGTCCTTCTCCTGCTTGCTGCCTTTGTCTTCCCTCTGAGCCCTCTGCTCCCAACCCGAGTTAAATGAGATTAAAACTAGAGCAGATTCTGAAATACCTTATTTGGGGTACTGAGATAACTAGCAGTTTGTTTTCAAGCTGAACAGATGTAGTCAGTATGAATTAAGGCCATCTTTTGGTCTTGAACCAGTTTTTAAGTTTGAACTGACCAGTTAAACTTATACAATTAAAGGCTGCAAAAGTATTGGAGTTTCAGCTTCAGCATCAGTCCTTCCAATGAACACTCAGGACTGATCCTTTAGGATGGACTGGCTGGATCTCTGCAGTCCAAGGGACTCTCAAGAGTCTTCTCCAACACCACAGTTCAAAAGCATCAATTCTTCGGCGCTCAGCTCTCTTTATAGTCCAACTCTTACATCCATACATGACTACTGGAAAAACCATAGCTTTGACTAGACAGAACTTTGTTGGCAAAGTAATGTCTCTGCTTTTTAATATGCTGTCTATGTTAGTCATAACTTTTCTTCCAAGGAGCGAGCATTTTTAATTTCATGGCTGCAGTCACCATCTGCCGTGATTTTGGAGCCTAAAAAGATTAAAGATTTACTGAGCATGACCCCGCCCATCAGAACAAGACCCAATTTCCCCCTCAGTCAGTCTCTCCCATCAGGAAACGTCCATAAGCCTCTTATCCTGCCACTGTTCATGGAATGTAAAAGTTTAAAAGAGCTGCCACCCAAACTCTCAGCAATTTATGATCTTCTGGGAAAAGAATGGCTCCTACTTTGACTTCCTTTTACATTTATCCTACTATATATCACAGACAAAAATAGAGACTGACGACCAGTGAAAATAATTCCTAGTACTTCCAGTAAACTAATGAAACACACAGGCTTCAGACTGTAAATCACGTGTTGCTGCTTGACTAAGCAGAAATCACAATTTGAACCCCAAACTGGAGGAAACGGTGCAATGGAAAAGTTTGCCCATCGATTTTTTTTTTTTTTTTTGCACAGAAATTTGCAGAACCAGGTATCTCTGTTGACTTTAACCCTGAACTTCTGCTGATAGCAACAGTAAACCACCATGAGGAAGGCAAACAGGAGCATGGTAAATAAGTGTTGCATGGCTCCAAAGTAACATTCAAGCAGTGTTTAGGGACTTAGGCTTCTTGCCCTCTGGAGCTGGAGAATTTCAATTTTGCAACCTTTAGAGCAACCAGTTGCATCTAGGTTTTCACCACTATAAAATGAGAATGGTATCCAGTGTTTGTTACAGGCATTGTTCCCCTGTTCCCTGTGTATGATATGCACTGATTTGCTTAATACTCATAATAATTGTATAAGGAAGACACTGCATTGTATTCCCACTTGAAAGATGAAAAAACTGAGACCAAAAATGTAAAGTAGCTCTGTAAGGTCACACAGCCGAGGAGAAGTGAGTTAGAATTCAAACTCATGTTGTTAAGCATTATTCTCTACCCTACTGGATTTACGAGGTGAAAATAAGATAAAATACCAATATCTTAAATAGAAATGATATTGTAAATGCAGCATATCAATATTCAGAAATAACTATTGATAAAAATGACCTTTGTTAAAGGGAATCCTATTTTATGTTTAACTTTTCTGTAGTCTGTCTCATGTTGTACCAAGCAAGACAGCTAAAGTTTAAACTCATTGATTCATTTCTTCTGTTCAAATATCAGCTCTCAGTGAGACTTTCCCTGATCACTTCACGTAAAATAGTAACAAAGTCCTAGTTGTTGGTAATCTCAGCCTTCCTTTTTTTTTTTTTTTTTTTATTGCACATCACTCCTTTATTGTATACAGATCTGGAAAAAAAAAGATATTTTTAGTACAGTTATGCTCAAATAAGTACTGGGCCCAAGTGCTGGGCAAAGCGACTGGAACATGGTTCAGAACTCAGGCACAGTGAGAGACACACTTGGACATGATCAAGAGGCATTCCGCTGCCACAAAACAGTAAGGCAGGGGAGGGATTCTAAAACACACAGCAGGATGAACTCCTAAACCTTAGAAGTCAAGGAGCTTATCCCATGATGGTGTAAGGAATGACTTATTTGCTGATGACCACATGTGGGAGTATTTCAACCGCCACTAAAAACCCCAGAAGGGTTTTGGGTTTTTTTTGTATTTATATATAATTTTTTTAAGCCTTCCTTAATTATACGTTTATACATATAGATTCTTTATTATAAATATATACATGATATATTTGTACATAAACTTTGTATTATAAATTTACTTATATGTTTGCACTGTCTCTCTCCACCCTTAAGATAGACGCTGCACACAGCAAGACTTGTTTTCTGTTTTGTTCACTGCAATATTGTCAGTGCCTCAGAACAAAGTTTGTGTGTGTGTGTGTGTGTGTGTGTGTGCTAAGTTGCTTCCGTCGTGTCTGACTCTTTACGACCATATGGACTGTAGCGCACCAGGCTCCTCTGTGCATGGGATTCTCCAGAAATGCATACTGGAGTGGGTTGCCATTTCCTTCTCCACAGAACAATGTGTGTATCTTAGCAAATTTTAAATAAATATTTATTAATTGAACAAATGACTGATGTTTATATGTATTCATTCATTGATGCTGAAACAACATATATAGCAATTATGTGCATAGACTTATGTGCAAAATATACTTGGGTGAGGGTTATAGCTGCCATTTACTATTTGTAAAATATACAAATAATAATAAACATATTGACCTTGTAAAGTTATTCGAAAGATTACGTAGGATCCCATTTTCTAAAAGTGACATAGAGGCTGGCACAATAACTGCAGCGGTGCTGTTGCTTCGTAACATTTTTATTACTTATCTACGCCTTTTATTTAAAAAGCCTTTCCGGCTGCTCTTTGTTGGGAAGCATGGGTTTCTCACCGCAGGGCCCTCTCTCGTTGCTGAGCGCGGCTCTGGGCATGCTGGCTTCAGTAGTTACAGCTCCCGGGCTGCAGAGCACGGGCTCAGTGCTTGCGGTGCACGGGCCTAGCTGCTCTGTGGCATCAGGGGTCTTCCCCAGCCTGGCACCGAGCCCGTGTCCCCTGCATTTAGCAGGCAGACTCTTTGCCACTGGACCACCGGGGAAGTCCTATCCACTCCTTAAATACAGGGCCAAGCTGTATGCTGGATGCCGAGGAAGTCTGAGTTAAAGGAGACATCTCTTTTGAGACAGAGCGTAGCTGTGACTTCATTGCTGGACTTAGAAGAAGTAAAGGAACTCTTCAGGACTCCACAGCCCGTGGGCCAAAGCCCCACTGCAGCTCCTACGCATAGAGTGAGCTGAAAACAGTCAGGAGCTGGGAGCAGTAAGCAAACGAGAAGTTCCCCCGCGAGCAAAGGGCAAGAGCTGTCCCGCTGTCGGGAGCTCCAGGGGGTGACTGACGTCAGCCGGGGTCTTCAGAGGGCACTCAGAGACAGGGTCAGTTTCAGTGGGAGCAAAGCCAGGCGCCAGTCTCTCAGAAGAAATTTGCTCTCAAGCAAATACGAGTTCAAAAAGCTCACCAAAGACATAAACAAACATCGTAGAAGGAGGTAAACAGATTTAGACCCCAAAGGAGTTCTATTTTTAAATTATCAGATAAAGAATACATAATTCTTAACTATGATGTATTTATGGGAATAAAGGATAGGATCTGTCTCTTATACACATCTCTGGGCCCAAGTNATAAACAAACATCGTAGAAGGAGGTAAACAGATTTAGACCCCAAAGGAGTTCTATTTTTAAATTATCAGATAAAGAATACATAATTCTTAACTATGATGTATTTATGGGAATAAAGGATAGGATCATAAATTTGATCAAGAAGCAAAATGATGGATAAATTTACAAAACCATCTAGTGGAACTTTTTTTTTTTTTAGTTATTTACAATGTTGTGTTAACTTTAGGTGTATAGCAAAGAGATTCACATATACATGTACATATATATATATGGGTGTTGCTAGTGATAAAGAACCCGCCTGACAATTCCAGAGATGTAAGAGACGTGGGTTCATTCTCTGGGTCTAGAAGATCCCCTGAAGGAGGGCTTGGCAACCCACCCCAGTATTCTTGCCTGGGAAATCCCACCAACAGAGGAGCTTGGCAGGTTACAGTCCATAGGCTTGTAAAGAGGCAGAAATAACTGAAGCTACTTAGCATGCATGCATACCTATATATAAATATATATATACTTTATATACTTTTTCAGATACTTTTTCATTATACGATATTACAAGGTATTAAATATAATTTCCTGTGCTACCCAATATCCGTTTTACATATGGTAATATGTATCTGCTACTCACAAGCTCCTAACTTATCCCTCCTCCTACCTTTTCCCTTTGGTAACCATAAATTTTCTATGTCTCTGAGTCTGTTTCTGTTTTGTAAATGAGTTCATTTGTATCCATATTTTTTTAGATTCCACATATAAGTGATATTGTGTGATATTTGTCTTTATCTGACTTCACTTACTATGATAATCTCTAGGTCCATTCATGTTGCTGCAGATGGCTTTATTTCATTCTTTTTATGGATGATAATATTCTATGATACACACACACACACACACACACACACACATATATATATATGTCAATTTTTTATCCATTCATCTATTGATGGACACTTAGGTTGCTTCCATGTCTTAGCTATTGTTAATAGTGCTGCTATGAACACTGGGGTGCGTGTATCTTTCTGAATGAGAGTGTTTGTCTTTTCCAAGTAATATGCTCAGGAGTGGGATTGCTGCATCATATGGTAGCTCTTTTGTCAGTTTAAGCCTCTATACTGTTCTCTGTAGATGTCGTTCAGTCTCTCATTTGTGTCCAACTCTTTGCGTCCACCAGGCTTCCTTGTCCATCACCTACTCCCAGAGTTTACTCAGACTCATATCCATTGAGTTGATGATGCTGTCCAACCATGTCATCCTCTGTCATCCCTTCTCCTCCTGCCCTTAATCTTTCCCAGCATCAGGGTCTTTTCTAATGGGTTGGCTCTTCACATGAGGTGGCCAAAGTATTGAAGCTTCAGCTTCAGCATCATTCCTGCCTTTGGATATTCAGGACTGATTCTTTTTAGGATTGACTGGTTTGATCTCGTTGCAGTCCAGGGGAATCTCAAGAGTCTTCTTCAACACCACAGTTCGAAAGCATCAGTTCCTTGGTGCTCAGCCTTCTTTATGGTCCAGCTTTCACATTCATGCAAGACTACTGGAAAAATCATAGCTTTGACTACATGGACTTTTGTCAGCAAAGTAATGTCTCTGCTTTTTAGTATGCTGTCTAGGTTTGTCATTGCTTTTCTTTCAAGGAGCAAGTGTCTTTTAATTNGGTCCAAACACCGTACGAGGATGTGATTACGGCTGAAGCCTGGGCGACTCTGTGCGGTCCAAACACTGTATGAGGATGTGCTCACGTGTGAAGTGTGGGCGATTCTGTGCGGGTCCAAACACCGTGCGAGGACGTGCTCACGGCTGAAGCCTGGGTGATTCTGTGCGGATCCAAACACCGTGTGAGGACGTGCCTCTGCCAGGCACTCGGCCTAGGACCACCTTCTGGGGCGTCTGGATGGCAGCAGGTTTGAGCCAGACCTCTGCCTCCTCTGACTCCAGGACCCGGGATGGGCAACTTCCATCCTGCGATAGTTCTTTCCTCTCCTTAGACTGCCGTATTGCCCTCGCCCTAGGAGGGAATGTGAAAGTCGCTCAGTCGTGTCCGACTCTTTGCTACCCCATGGGCTAAAGTCCATGGACTTTTCCAGGCCAGAATACTGGAGTCGATAGCTGTTCCCTTCTCCAGGGTATCTCCCCAACCCAAGGATCGAACCCAGGTCTCCCGCATTGCAGGCAGATTCTTTACCAGCTGAGCCACAAAGGACGCCTAAGAATACCGGAATGGGATCTTCCTGACCCGGGAATCTGACCGGGGTCTCCTGCATTTTAGGCTGATTCTTTCCCAACTGAGCTCTGCGAGGAAAGAGGAATGACCTCNCCCAACCCAGGGATCGAACCCAGGTCTCCCGCATTGCAGGCAGATTCTTTACCAGCTGAGCCACAAGGGACGCCTAAGAATACCGGAACGGGATCTTTCCGACCCGGGAATCTGACCGGGGTCTCCTGCATTTTAGGCGGATTCTTTCCCAACTGAGCTCTGCGAGGAAAGAGGAATGACCTCCCTGGAACTAACTAGGAAAGAGTCTGCAGGCGTGGACGTGTCAGGACACGGCAGAGGGCCGGCCCAGCCCGACCTCGTCCTTTCTGTACGCTCGTTCACTCAGAAGCAGGGCCCACGAGAAGGGAAAGTTTGGATGGAAGTCTGAGCGAACGGAGGGCCAGGAAAAGCTGGCAAAGCACAGTCCCGATTACAAGCACAGACAGGCAGAAAACCCAGCGCCAGCTTCCCAGAGGTGGCCGCGTCTCCCAAGGCGTGGAGCTAGAAAATGGAAACCCTGGAGCGGCAGACTTTGCAGGGAGGGCAGGGTCAGAGAATGAAGAGATACGGCAGAGTGCCAGCCCTTGGGGAGGCGTCACGGAGCACCTTAGCCTGGTAAGTGTTAGTCGCTCAGTTGTGCTCGACTCTGCGATCGCCTGCACTGCAGCCCACCAGGCTCCTCTGTCCATGAGATTTTCCAAGCAAGAATACTGGAGGGGGTTGCCATTTCTTTCTCCAGGGGAATCTTCCCTGACCCAGGGATCGAACCTGGGTCTCCGGCACTGCAGGCCAATTCTTTACTGACTGAGCTAAGAGGGAAGCCCTCGCATAATAAAGGCTCTGACAAGTCCCGCAGCAAAGAAACAGGATTTCCTCTTTCATTTTGAACTGGCTGGACAATCAAAACGTTAAAGCATACGTTCGAAACTTTAAACCGTGGGTTTCTTAACATTGCACTGAACACAATAGACAAAACGCTATACTAGGGAATAAAAACCCAAGCTCCCCAACAGGGCATGCGATGCCCTGCAGGGTCAGCCGCCTCTGCTGCCTCACCGGGGAGCCCAGCGCCTGCGGCTCATCTCTGCGCTGAGCCCACACAGTCCTCGCGCTGCACACCGCTGGTCTCAAGGTTTTGGAGGGTGTGTTTTGCTGATGGCAAACACCGTTTCTGGCTCTCCTCTCCCGCGTTAGGAGTGGTGTGAGACTCACACAGGGGAGGCAGCGGCCAGGGATGTCCTGTAACCTC
>SJYV01024370.1:1740831-1788652 GCA_006410875.1 Neotragus pygmaeus | reverse complement strand
ATGTGAAGTGAATTGTCAGCAGTTTCAAAAATCAGGAAGTTTTACACCAAAACCCAGATACCCAGCTTCTCCTGAGGAACAGACAGCTGTGGACACTTTCTCAGGCAGCAGCCAGAGGGGCTGCAGAGCCACAGTTTCCAGCTTTCCCCAGTCTCCCCCACTTCCTGTTGGCTCTGCGACACAGGCTGAAAGCCCCATGAATCAGGTTCATTTTCCTGATGGAAGAGAGTGATTTCTCCGTGCCCATGTTGCAATCAAACAAGGGAAAGCAGACGACAAGTGGAGGAGACTGTCTGCCTTTCACCCCTCACCTCTCCTCTTTCACCACTGTTACCCATGCAGCCCTTGGTGCTTGAGTTTGCAGCCTGTAGACTTGAGGCATTGAGCCACCCACCTGACCTGTCTGTGATTTTCATAGGCAGGCTCTACAGAGGTTCGTTCTAGAAGAGACAGGAAAAGGGAAGCCTACCCTTGATCAGGTACCCTGCAGCCAGGGCAGTTCTATTTTCATCTTGCATATAAACTAGAATTTCACTATCGAGATTTAAAAAAATTTTGTGAAATACTGTGATGTGACATTATCTTTGCAGAATGAGGCTCTGTCTCCAGCCAGGCAGCTGATTCTTCTAGGAACCTACCTTCAGGGACCTTGCCCAGGAGGGTGTAATGGGACAGGAATCTCGAATATGAGCTGGGATGTCATGAGAGCTTGGTCACCTAGGAAGTGTTCCTTGATGTCTTGGCCCCCCAGGAAATGAGAGCCAAGTGGCGACGTCAATCTCCACTCACTGGAAGTTGTTCTGACGTAGCTTCTCACTTTCCCCTCACCTTTATTGTTGGAGTCTCACCGTTTAGTTTATGTTTTCATGGCGTTCAGTATTCAGTAGCCATGGCGTTTATTTGGCTTTGGTTTTTCAGATGTCAGCCACCTTGCATCCTTCCTGGTGATCTGTAGGAGTGCCTGTTACGGGTGAGGCTCTGGGGTGAGGTTGCTGCCATTCGGTGGTCACAGTCCCTGAGATGAAGTCTAAGCCAGTGGGGTTCCTTCCCCTTCAGCGCTCTGAAAGGAACCCGTTGAATCTCCCACATGCTCAGGGAGTTTTCAGATCTTCCAGTCTTCAACTTGATAGAGTGGCACATCAGTCACATGACCAATACCTCTTATATAGAATCATAGTACGCAGAACAGCACAAGTTCTGGGCAGACCGCAGAGGTCAGCTGGGGCCTCCTTGCTCCTCCCAGGTTTCGGAAACTTTGGCTCAGACCCCCTGGTTCTCTTGCCCGCACACGTGCAATCCTCCCCACCCTTGACTCTCTCGTAGTCCCAGCTGTTTCCGGGTCTTGGCCCTTGTGCATCATCTTTGTGTGGCCTGGTGTGAACCCAGATGGGAACTCATTTCCTTTCCTGCGTACTCCCCCAAAAGGCCATTTGCACCTCAGAAGAAAAGAGCTGAAGGAGCATTGCCTAAAGATTTGTGGGGTTGTGAGGAAGGTCCCCTCTCAATTGCTCCTTCCCCTCTTTTTCCTTACTCTACCACCCCAGATTTCCCCCAGGAAGTGCAGGGCAGCTTTCCTTACCCCAGAAGGTTTGGGGGCCAGCTAGTCCCTTGTCTCTACAGAGCTCAGCTCACACCCCTGCATTACCGAAGCTTTTTCACAACTGGCTGTTAAGATTAGGTCCAACTGCACAGTAGACAAAAACCCCAAAGAGTTTATTTACCTCTAAGGGAGAGGAATCCTGGATGAAGGGAGTCAGGGGCTCCACAAAGGCATCAGGGACCCAAGATCCTTCCTGCCCAATGCTCTGCCGTCCCTAGTGTGTGATTCATCCTTATGGGCCATGATAGCTGCTAGAGTTCCAGCCATTGCATCCATGTTTCAGGAAGCAGAATGGAGGAAAGCATGCCTCTTTCCTTTGAAGAACCCTTCCTAGAAACCAAACACATCACTTTCACTTTTATCTCATCGGCCACCGCTTAGCCACAGGGCTGTGCCTAGTTGCCAGATTCTATAATTGCAGATGAAGGGGAGAATCGGTACTGGGGGACAGCTCACAGTATCAGAAACACCGTACAAAGCACTCTGAACCCCCAAGGATTCCAGGTGCTAGCTGTTNCCACCGCTTAGCCACAGGGCTGTGCCTAGTTGCCAGATTCTATAATTGCAGATGAAGGGGAGAATCGGTACTGGGGGACAGCTCACAGTATCAGAAACACCGTACAAAGCACTCTGAACCCCCAAGGATTCCAGGTGCTAGCTGTTAAAATAATGATAGTTGTTGCACATAATGGCAAAGCAACTTTGCAGTCAAGTTTCTTTTGCTCTACTTGGGCATATGCCTTAGGTGGGCTGATGCGGCCCCAAGGCTGGACAGGCTAGGCTTTGGGAACACAGGGGAAAGAACAGTTAGCCCTCCTGATTGCAGAAACCCTTGCCCAAGCTGGCCCGGAGCTGTCTGAGCCTCAAAAGATAGGGAAGGGATTTGTGAAGACAGAAAAGAGGCCAAAGGGAACTCCAGACCGAGGGAACAGCCTAGCTGAGGCCAAGAGCAAGTCGTTGTTCTATTTTTTTTTTTTTTTTTTGGCTGCACTGGGTCTTCGTCGCTGTAACTGGGCTTTGTCCAGTTGCAGAGAGCGAGGCTCCTCTCTAGNAGATCCACCCTCCACACGGCTTCCTGACACAGCATCTTGCTTAGTCCTCGCTTCTGTTCTTCACCAGAGACATCACTCCCATCATCACTGTACAGATGAGGAAACCAGGATCACAGAACCCAGGGGCTCGCCCAGGATCCCTCGTCAGGGCGGTGGGGGGGCTGTTGCCCTGGGGTGGCTCCCCGGGCTGGAAACCCTCGGCCCCCAGGAGCCACTTCCATCACAACTCAGGAAGCTCCTCGCCCGACACGGCCCTGCCAGCACCGCAGCGGCTCTGCTGACGTGGAAGACAGAGGACAGAGTCTCCGATGGAGTGGAGCTCCTTTGTATCCAGTGCGCACGTCCTTCTCACAGCAGCTGCTGTTCCCAATTTTGCCCTTGGCTGGAATAGTTAAATCTTATTTTTTTTTTCCTCTCGCTAAATGAAAAACAAACAGAAAGCGCAGTCACATGAGTGAACACAAGCGAACGTGTTTCTTTTAGAGGCAAATATTTGTAATAACAAAGAGCTGGAAAGGATGAAACATCTTTTTTTTAATACATCATTTTCACTATCTTAAAAGAAGAAAATGACTAAGGGAAGAGCCTCCAACTGCAGCTGGAAACACTGAGCTCATGAAAACTCTCTTTCTCAGCTGCCCATGTCCTTGGCCTGCCCGGAGCTCCCTGGCAGAGAGCTTGTCCCCCCGTCCCAGCTGGTACCCATGGACCATCCTACGGATGCAGCTTAAGAAAGCCTCTTGTGCCTGAGACACCAGGGGATGGTGGGTTTGTTCCTCCCAGAGTGATTCGTGTTTTAACGGAGAAGCCACCCTCACCCGCCACCCCAAGGCGATGATTAACCCAGAGAAATGAATCCATGTGGGTACATCTCCGGAGTCTTTGTCACTCTGACAAGTATAACTTTCAGGCCCGTAAGGCCTTCCTGGCATCTTCCAAGTTGCTTCCCACACAGGGACCTTTTCCTCTCCCCTGACGACCAGAGGGAGGTAAGTGAAGCAAAGTTTTGAAAGGGCCTTCGTGCCTATGTGTGTTAAATGGAATAAACAGTCATTTTCCATTATTTGAGCAGCTGCACCGACCTAATGAAAAGCATTCTGTTTCCAAACAGTTGCACTTTTAACTGCTTCTTTCTGATGTCTGCCCCTCACTCTTCTTGTACTTGATGTGGCTTCTCAAGATAAATCAGGCCTTTTTTCTGCTGTTGCAAGAATTCCCCCCCTTAAAGGCAGACAGCGTGTGTGAGAAGCAAATCCACACGTACCCAACAGAGGCTGTGGATTCTGCCTGGTCCTTCAGGTGAAGGCGAAGCAGACCCGCGGGCCTGCAGCGTCCACACCGCCCGCTCAGCAGAGCTGTGTGCCCTCCACAGCCCGGGGTTCCTCGCTGGCTCTTCTTTTAGCTATTTGATATTCGGTACTTTGTGTCTCTTAGTCCCTCACCCCCATCTCCTCCCACTGGCAACCACTAGTTTGTTCTGGAGGTCTGTGAGTCTGTTTCTCTTTTGTTACATACACCCATTTGTTCTATTTTTAGATTCCACATGCAGTGCTGTTTTCCTCTGATTTATTTCACTAAGCATAATGCTCTCTAGGTCTATCCATGTGGTTGCAAATTTGAAATTTTCATTCTTTTTTCGTGGCTGAATAACAGTCCATTGTGCGTGTGTGTGTGTGTGTGTGTGTGTGTACACCATGTCTTCTTCATTCGTCAGTGGACACTTAGGTTGCTTCCGTGTCTTGATCATTGTAAATAACGCTGCTATGAACGTTGGGGTGCGTGTATCTTTTCAAATGAGTGTTTTCATTCTCCTTGCATATGTACCCCAAAGTGGATTTACAGGATCATATAGTAGCTCTGGTTTTAATGTTTGAGAAACCTCCAGACTGTTTTCCATAGCGGCTGCATTAATTCACGTTTCCACCAACTGTGCACCAGCGCTCCCTGTTTTCTCTGCATCCGTGCCAACGTTTGTTATTTGTAGACTTTTTGAGGCTAACTACTCTGACAGGTGTGAGGTGGCATCTCGCTGCGGTTCTGATTTGCATTTCTCCGATGACTGGTGATGTGGAGCATCTTTCCATGAACCTGTCGGGCATCTGTGTGTCCTCCTTGGGGAAATGTCTGTTCAGGTTCACTGTGATGCTTCTTACTACCTGCAGTTCACACTCATACCAATCCACTTACCAAACAACTGCCTGGCCACACACTGGGTTCTCTACCAAACACTTTCTCATTTTTTTTTGTAAGATGAAATTTTTTGCTTTTCTTGGTTTATAAAATATCTATTAAAATAGGAACCTGGGGGATTCCCTGGCGGTCCGGTAGGTAGGGCCCTGAGCTTCCACTGCAGCAGGCCTGGATTTGATCCTGGATCAGGGAACTGGGAACGCACAAGCTGTGTGGAGCAGCCTTCCATAAAGAAGCTTAAAAAAAAAAATTGTGTGCTCTTCTATCCCGTAAGCATCCATCCAGTTGTCTGTCAGCTGTTAGGATGTTTGATTGCTGTCATAAATGCCCTTGAGATCTTCAGGATAACAGAGTATCGACCTTTGCTTAGAAACTCCTTGTTCCTAGCATTACATTATCTCTCTTCACACTTGCAGAAATTTAATGAAATTTAACAAGTTATAATAGATAGATTCCAGAATACTGTTGGCACTGTTAATTTTTGAGTTCTTAGTCCCTTTTTGATTAGTAATTCTATCTTCAAACCATTTTTCTCTTCTCACTCACATTTTACTATAAAAAGTCAGAAGGAGCCAAGTTGCTCCTACAACAATTCACTTAGAAACCTCCTCAGCTAAATATCCAATATCATCACTCACATGTCCTACTTCCCACAAAACACTAGGGCAATAACACAATTCAACCAACTTCTTTGTCGACTTGTAACAAAGATTGCCCTTTCTTCGTTGTCCAATAACTCTTTCCATTTGCATCTGGGACCTTGCTAGAATGGCCAGTTCCATCCATATTTCTGCTGATGTCATACATACATATGATTATTTATGTAACCTCTAAGGGGATGGATGTGGAACAACGGACTGGTTCCAAATTGGGAAAGGAGTACGTCAAGGCTGTCTACTGTCACCCTGCTTATTTAGCTTATATGCCGAGCACATCATGAGAAATGTGGGGCTGGTTGAAGCTCAAGCTGGAATCAAGATTGTGGGCAGAAATATCAACAACTTCAGATATGCAGATGATACCACTCTAATGGCAGAAAGTGAAGAGGAACTAAAGAGCCTCTTAATAAGGGTGAAAGAGGAGAGCGAAAAAGCTGGCTTAAAACTCAACATTCACTTTATGGCATCTGGTCCATCACTTCATGGCAAATAGAAGGGGAAAACACGGAAATGGAGGTAGATTTTATTTTCTTGGGCTCCAAAATCACTGTGGACAATTATGGTAATGAAATTAAAAGACATTTGCTCCTTGGAAGAAAATCTATGACAAACCTAGACAGCATACTCAGAAGCAGACACAGGAGGAGAAGGGGGCAACAGAGGATGAGATTGTTGGATGGCATCACCGACTCAATGGACATGAGTTTGAGCGATATCTCCCAACTCCGGGAGATGGTGATGGACAGGGAGGCCTGGCGTGCTGCAGTTCATGGGGTCTCGGAGTCGGACACAGCTTAGTGTGGACAGCAGCAACAAAGGAGATGGAAGCTTTCTCTACAGGCCTCCTTTCCCTTTAGCACTCTTACCAGAATTGCCTTTAAAAAGTTTCCTTTATTGCCCAGCTTCAAAGCTGCTCCCACAGTTTTAGGTATTTGTTATAGTAACATCCCATTCATCTCCGCTCAGGCTTCTGTCACCAAGCACTATACACTGAGTGGCTTATCAACAACNTTCTCTACAGGCCTCCTTTCCCTTTAGCACTCTTACCAGAATTGCCTTTAAAAAGTTTCCTTTATTGCCCAGCTTCAAAGCTGCTCCCACAGTTTTAGGTATTTGTTATAGTAACATCCCATTCATCTCCGCTCAGGCTTCTGTCACCAAGCACTATACACTGAGTGGCTTATCAACAACAGATACGTATTTCTTAGAGCTCTGGAGGCTGGAAACACAAGCTCAAGGTGCGGCCAACTTGGTGTCTGGAGAGAGCCCGCTTCCTGGGTGTGTCCTCATGTGGCAGGAAGAGTGTGAACTGCCCTTTGACCTTTTCTCCTGCGGACACTAGTCCCACCAAAGGGGCTCCACCCTCATGACCTGATTACCTCCCAAATGCCCCACCTCCAAACACCATCCCACTGGGCCTACGTTTCCACATGAATCTTGGAGAGACCCAAATAGTCAGTCCCTAAAGGCCATCTTCCANCTAGTCCCACCAAAGGGGCTCCACCCTCATGACCTGATTACCTCCCAAATGCCCCACCTCCAAACACCATCCCACTGGGCCTACGTTTCCACATGAATCTTGGAGAGACCCAAATAGTCAGTCCCTAAAGGCCATCTTCCATTGATCTCCCTGCTTTAAAGTCCCTTCTGCTGAGCCCTGGGGCTGATCGGCTTCTCCGCCTCTAAGGCCGCTTACTTGCTTGTGTAGCTCTCACCCCACTGGGTCTAAGCTGCTTTGGGCATTGATCTCAGACTTACCTCTGTGATCCCTGGCACGCAAGAGACGGACACACAATAGCATTTGTTAAAACAGGGAACTTCTTGGCATTGACGTAGGTGCCATTAATGTTAGACACAGCCATTGTTCAATCGATCTGTCTTATTACCTTAAGAGAAAGCATCAGGATTCAAGTTCTCCTCCATGGTCCTAACACGGTAATTATTTAGTAACACCCTACAGAAAAATATGTTCAGTAATGTTCTGAAGTTAAAAATCTAAAAATATAAATCATTAAAAATTTGTACATGCAGGAGTTAAACCCTCACCCTCTGTGCTCCTGGTAAGGAGTGAGGCAAGCCCAGCAGCCTGGTGCACGGCCTTTCCCTGCCATCGCTCTCTCCAAACCAGAGTCTAAGCCTGTCTCCAGNACAAAGTTTCTTCTACAGCACCCACTTTTGGGTTCTTCCTCTCACACTGGCCTCTGTTTTGTCTTTCCTTCCACCTCATCTTCTGGAGGACTTAACTCATTCTTCAGAGATCAGAAAAGACTCCTAACACCCCCTTAACTGGTCTGGGGCCTTGTGCCATGCCCCCTGAATCTACCTGTCCCAGACAGCATGTTCCACTGTCACCATTAAGAATATGTAATTTTTATTGTCTGTCTTCCCTACTGGACACTAACGTTCATGAAGACAAAGAATTACATCAACACCTACCTCAATGTCCAGTATGTATCTGTTGAATTAATGTTTGTAGGAAAAGAGACATTTGAATGAAGTCACATAAAATTTTGTAAATATATCCAGAGATTATTTTTATTATTCAAAATCTTCTTTGGAGAGTCTAAATGAGAGCTATTTCTTTATTTACTGTCAAGTGACTTCTCGCTTATTTCTGAGAATTCTTCTGAAGTTTCTCTGCTGAGTTGAGGAACTCAGTTTTTCTGAGATTCCTATTTTTTTTTTCTGATATGTATAAATAATGCAGGTTTCCTAACACCCTTTTACAAGTGCTCTACTTCGTCCAGATTAACTGGATGAAGAAAAGATGGGAAATACTAACTGTGATAGATTGCAAAAATCGCTGCAAGTCATTTCCACCCCACTTCCATGTCCTTGAATAAGCCCCTCACATATGGTTTTGTTATGTGACTCATTTTAGCCAGTGTACATTCAGATATGATACAATCAGACTTAGGCATTAGGACATATTCTCTCTTGCTATTCTTAAAAAATCCTGTGGCCACTAGCATATGAATAAGCCTGGGTAAGCCTGTTGATGACATGTGGGCCAGTTACTTTCATTCTTCCAAATGCAGCCTACAGACAAACACGAGTGAGGTCATTCTAGACAAACCAGACTCCAGGTGACCTGTCATCTGGGTTCAGTTGTATGAGAACACCCAGGTGAACCCAACACAAGGATCTGGCCAGCTTAGCCCAGCCTCTGTTGCTGGCCCACAGTACTGTGAGTTAATCAATGACTGTTGTTTTAAGGTACAAAATTTTTGGAATGGTTTGTTATATGGCAAAAGCTAACAGATACACTAGATTAGAAAGTCTGAATATCAATTCTCCCTTTCCCCAAACCCACATACTCACTATCACTATTAGCTTCAGTNCTGTCTCCAGGGAGGGGGTGGGGGCGCTCCTTCAGCCACAAGCTCTCGTCAAGAAGTACAGCAGAAGCTGGGAAATCCCGAAACGGAGGCAGGGAATCTGTTTTGGACAAGTAGGCATCCGCAATATTATCTGGCCTCACTAGATTCTAGACTTCTCCCTGTGTCTTAACTGATCATACGCCGTCTTGTGGAACAGAGGTTCTGTTTAATACCGATCCATCCCCTGGTCCTTGACTTCTGGATCGTCCTACCCTTTCAAAAAGGAATGAGGGAGTCGAGGCCCACTGTGTTTTCCCTTCAAAGCTGTCATGCAGGGCCGTTGCTGGAGGGTAAAAAGTGGATGCTCATCATAGGGATGTGATCGTTCCTTTTAAAACCTGAGAAAACCTCCTTCACTTCTAAGTAAACGGTGCCTCACTCTGCGAGTATAGCAGACATGCAGCTTTCCAGACTCACTGCTGAATTAGTCATATTTTGGTAGCATATCAATACCTTTGACAGCCTGTGGCCATTAAAAAGTGACCAATATGTAGTTCTGATCTGAGTTTACAACTGAGCCTACTATTTTACTTATGAGAGAAGAGTTGCAACATTAAAATATTTTGAATGACTTTGGAGACTGTGTCAGGAGTTAGAAAAAAGAAAATTTCTAAAGACTTTTGAAAATGTCTTTCTGTCTTTTTCTTTCTTACTTCCACCATTGGCATCAGAATGCATGTAATTGGCCGAAAGCGCTAGAAGGGGGAGGATTACTGATGGCCACAGTGTCTGGCCAGGATGTCAGAGAGATGGAGGGATCTAGCTGGGACTCCAGGAGGCGGGTTTGCACAGGTAGGGAGAAGAGGGAAGGGAGGGTTCGGCCAGGGTGCAGGGGGAGGCTTTGCAGGGTGGGCTTGGGGAGTTTGTCCTGCCTGAGGGGACCCCACAGGGGAGCATGGGAGGAAACTCTGGAAAAGCAAGGATGGTGCAGGCAAACTGCTGGCTGTGGCGTCGACGTGACATTGGAGACAGCGACGACCACAGGCCATCACTGTGCAGACCTAGGGGCCTGGAAGACAGGGCAGGGCGCCGGTACACGGTCAGCTGACTGGACACGGTGGGCACCGCCAGGACGCGATGGGGTGGCTGGGAGTGCAGCCTGGGTGTGTCTGGGAGGAACCCGGTGCCCTCGGGACCCTGTGTGCAGTTAGAACTGAAGGGCTGAGGACCAGTTTTGCCTCAGTTCAGCAACAGCCGACAAGGTGACCCGTCTCCCTGGGCCAGAGCTCTGCACCCCCAGGGGTGAGCAGGAGAGCGGATGGGAGGCCCTGGGCACCCCGGGCCCCAGGATCAACTGGATCTTACAAAATGTGCACTTGACGCCACCCCTGCTCAGCAGATCAAGTGTCTGTGAAGGCAGTGAGGATGGCCTCCCTGAGGGACCAGCAGAGAGACCGGGTGAAGTCCGTCCAGCCTCCGGCTCTGAACCGGGCCCCAGTGAACACAGACCCCAAACCCACTCCTCCCCTAGCTTCCCCTTCCACGCAGCCCAGCCCCTCGAGGGAGAGGCCCTGCCCTCTGCAAGGCCCCCCTCTCACAGCCCAGCACTCCATGGCAGGAAGAACCTCAGGACCACGAAGGAGGAGACAGCTGTCTGGGCTCGACACAGGACAGAGTGATCAAGTTTCTCAGGCGGGGGCTCTGATCTGTTCATGAACTTTTTCCTTTACTTCAAAAGTATCAGCCTGTGTGATCAGATGCCAGGGTAGACATACAGCAACTTAACATACAAAGAACCACACAGAACAGCTCCCACCCCACCCATGTGTGTCTGGGGCCTGGTGGCAGGCAGGAAAGGAAACAGAAGCAGGCTGGAATGAAAGCCTCTTTCTAATCGGAGCTTTTCCCAAGTGTCCCATCTGGTTCCTCCATAAATAGTCATCACAAGGGGATGCTGACATGGTGTCATCTCCTGGGGGGGGAAAAAAAAAAAAACAACGAGCTTGGCTTGCTTCTGGAAGAGAGAAGAAAATAGTCACAGAGGAGAGGAAGTAAGGGGTGGAGGAGTTGAAGGGGCCATGTGTCCTGGAACTCAGGGAGGAGACGAGAAAAGTCTTCTTTTTTTACCTCTCCAAATCTCAGGTCTTTGTAAAGTGGAAGATAATGTTGTCCTCTAAATATATTAGTCGGAAGGCATCTTGAAACAGGCATGGACCTGAAAGACCTGAGTCCACCGTTGCTATGTTGCTTTGGGAAAGTCATTTAACTTCTGCAGAGTTCATGTCCCTGTCTTTGAGACAGAGTCTAATATTTGCCTTATTCTGAGGATGTGAAGTCGCATGTATAAATTGCCCTTGGCCATGTCAGACATATAAGAGACATTCCATAAATGATAACCCTCACTGTCACCGCCATCAGGCTCACTTTTAGGCAAACGTCTTTACAATAATAGGGAGAACCAAGCTACAACAGGGCTGCTGTGATTCTAACCAGTAGACAGAGTGTCCTGGAAAGTCCTGAAGCCTTATTTGTGTGGCCCAAGCAGGAAGGCTTGGTGCAGATTCCCGGCATTGCTTCCTGTCTGGAGGCTCGCAGCTCAAAAATCAAAACCCAGCAAGAGGCAGTTGCTGGTAGAAAGGGGAAATGCTTTAATCAGGAAAGCCAGCAACCTGGGGAGAAGGTAGACTCATGTCCCAAGACCAACTCTGAAGATTCTGCTCAGCCATGACAGGTTTTAAAGGGGAAAAGGGTCGGGGGGGGGGCATGATCTCAGTTAATCACTGAGATGGGGGCTCAGCTTTGTCACCATCCCGCACCGCGTGCAGGCTTGTCCGCTTCTTGTGATTTTCCTTAGACACCATCCTGTGCACACAGTCTGTTCAAGAGGTTACTGAAGGGGAAGCTAGGCGAGAGACCCGGCCACCTGCTAATTACTTATTCTTCATTTCTACTCCTTTGATCTACAGAAAGGATCAACAAGTTAGGCAAAGTATTGTGTGATCAGAAGATCTGGAAAGTGTGCTAGGACTGACTGGAGATGAGCAGAGCTTGGGGGCACCTGGTTGAAAGTTAGCTACAATGAAGCTTTGCTGAAATGAAAAGAAAGGGGGTTTTCTGGTGAGGACAGGTACCTACAAAGAGCTGCTTACAAATCCGCCCATTAAATATTATTTCATTTCAAAGGGATTAGGGACAAAGGTGCATCTTTTGTAACTTCTTCGTGCTGAGAAAGGGTATTGGGGTCTTAGAGTGGAAGATTTTGACATGGGTCTGTGGCATCTCTTTGCTGACAATTTTAGTTGCCTGCTTATGTATATGAGCAGAGCAAGCTACAATTACTTTAATGCCCACAAAAACATAGATGATCGCGAGCGACCGTGTTAATCCCATTCTCCGGAGGCCAGTTCTTGGAGCTGTGCTGGTCACAGACCCAGTCCTGTTCAGGACGGAGAGCAGGTGTCACGGGTATGGTTTGGCCATCATGCAGCCAGCTTTTTCCTTCCGGCAGCAGTTACAGCGTGTGTAAAACAGCTCAGGGGCGTGCAACACACACAGGTCTGTGACTGTATTGTCCTAATCTGTAGCCACTTGCGAGTGTGCTAAGTTGCTTCAGTCATGTCCAGCTCTTTGCAGCCTTATGGACCATAGCCCGCCAGGCTCCTCTGTCCATGGGACTCGCCAGGCAAGAACACTGGAGTGGGTTGCCATGCCCTCCTCCAGGGGATCTTCCCAACCCAGGCATTGAACGTGTGTCTTTTGCATCTCCTGCATTGGCAGGTAGGTTCTTCACCCCTGGTGCCACCTGGGAAGCCCTCGTTAGCTGCTTGAACCTGCTCTCTAATGACTCAGGGAAATCTAGGAGACTTGAGATCTTCAAACAAGAGGCAGGTGACGTGGAGGGGCCTTTGTACTTGGGGGCCTCACAGAGCTCTGCTCGGTTCCACTCTGACTGTTCAGCAAAGGCAGCACACGTGGGCAGAGGGTCTCTCTGGAAGCCCAGGTCTGGAGAGAGGAGCAGAGGGGCTGGACCTGCTGTGTGCACTGACCAGTGGTCTAGAGGGGAGAGCAGGGAGCCGGGCTCAGGTGCTCACCTCAGGTGCTCACCTCCTGCTGCTCCTGAGCCCCAAACTTGCTCTCAGCAAGTCCCCCCACCTCCCGTGTCTCTTTCTGCATCTCCGGAAGGGGGCTCAGCTGCCGACTCCACGAGGCCATCACGAGATTGTAGACAGAGACGTCCTGACGTCTCTCCCCAGTGCCCACTCCCCTCTCTGCCTGCACTAAGGTTCTAGAATCTTCTCCTTTCTGTTTACAGGTGACGAGAAGAGGTCATTAGCAGAAACAAAGTACAGTTTAAACTGTCCGTCATTTGCATTCACACCTTATGAATCTTGAAGGTCAGTGGTAGTGGAGAAATATGAAGTCAACTTAGAATCCTTTCAGACAACAGTCCTGGGTTTTCACAGAAATCAGAGACAATGGTTTAGAGTTGTTATTCATGCTACTGTATTATAACAAGCAGTCTGACATCCATGGGGTCGCAAAGAGTCGGATACAGAATGACTAAGCGGAGCACATCCTGACTTAAAGACTTAATAAGTATTAATTTTGTGTTTACAGAGTACATTTACATAGATTAATCCCACTTGACCTGAAAAACAATTTTGTAATGCAGGAAGGGCAGAAATTAATTTTGCTCAGGTAAGTCCACTGACGGTCAGAAACTTGCTGTGATTCACACCTAGTAAATGACCACATCAGGACTCCAGACACCAGATTCGCTGCTGACTCTTCCCTCATCCCAGTGACTTCTTCAGTTCTTACCCATCCGATAGGAAGCATACAAACGTGTATGTGATTGCCATTGTAGGTTAAAAAAAAGATACCATGCAACAGCTCAAATTGTCCCATTGGGTCAACCTGGGTTTTTTTAGACCTCAAAAGTGTGTGTGTATAAAGTCTAAGAGTTGCTAGCATTTATCAAGGAACGTTTCCATGCAAGATAGCATGCTAAATAAGGTGTTGACAGATACTTCCACTTAATCCTCGCAACAACTCTATGAAGTGGGTATTGTTAACTCATCTTAGAGAAGAGGACACATTATCAGAGAGGTTAAGTGACTTGCTTAAGGTCACACAGCCACACCACGGCCTCAGAGAAGCGTCTGCCTGGCACCAGAGCTCATGGTCTCAGTCCCTGTGCTATTTTACATCAGAGCAGACACCCATGTTTTTCTGGCACCGGCCCCTGTTTCTCACACGACCCAGCCCCCTAGAGGACCCCCGGTACCGAGGAGGTGTCTCATGCGTGTCCTCAGCTAAGCCCCGCAGCTCTCCTGTCACTTGCCCAGTGGCAGTCCTGCTGTTTGTTTCAGTCGCTCAGTCGTGTCTGACTCTGCGAGCCCATGGGCCGTAGCACGCCAGGCTTCCCTGTCCATCACCAGCTCCCAGAGTTTACTCAAACTCATGTCTGTCCAGTCGGTGATGCCAGCCAACCATCTCGTCCTCTGTTGTCCCCTTCTCCTCCTGCCTTCAGTCTTTCCTAGTATCAGGGTTTTTTCCAGTGAGTCAGTTCTTCGTATCAGGTGGCCAAAGCACTGGAGTTTCAGCTTTACCATCAGTTCTTCCAGTGAATATTCAGGACTGATTTCCTTTAGGATGGACTGGTTGGATGTCCTTGCAGTCCGAGGGACTCTCAAGAGTCTTCTCCAGCACCACAGTTCAAAAGCATCAATTCTTCAGCACTCAGCTTTCTTTATGGTCCAACTCTCACATCCATACATGATGACTGGAAAAACGATAGCTTTGATTAGATGGACCTTTGTTGGCAAAGTAATGTTTCTGCTTTTTAATAAGCTGTTTAGGTTGGTCATAGAGCTTCTTCCAAGGAGCAAGCGTCTTTTAATTTTATGGCTGCAGTCACCATCTGCAGTGATTTTGGAGCCTAAGAAAAGAGTCTGTCACTGTTTCCATTGTTTCCCCATCTATTTGCTGTGAAGGGATGGAACCAGATGCCATGATCTTCGTTTTTTGAATGTTGAGTTTTAAGCCCGCTTTTTCACTCTCCTCTTTCACTTTTACTCCTGTTTACTCTCCTCCTTTTTTTTGTTGGCCTTTTGTTTACTCTGCTAGTCCAGTCCCTACTACCTAGTGATGAAACATTGGCAGTAATCACCTCCGTGGCAAGGCTTGCAAATAGAAAGTCAGAAGAGAGAAGTGGCCTGAAGTCATCACTTCCACCACAGTCCTTTAGAACATTATTCTTTTTGCAGGTTGGAGTTGAAGTGACACTTTTCATCTGATGGTTCCTGAAGCCCCTGCCCATCTGGGGCAGTTGTGGTAAAAAGGCAAATACTTCCCTTCCCTGGTGGCTCAGACGATAAAGAATCTGCCTGCAATGCAAGAGAACAGGGTTCGATCCCTGGGGCCGGAAGATCCCCTGGAGAAGGAAATGGCAACCCAATCCAGTGTTCTTGCCTGGAGAATCCCATGGACAGAGGAGCCTGGCTGGCTGCAGTCCACGGGGTAGCAGAGAGTCGGACATGCCTGAGGGATGAACACTTTCACTCCTCAGCGCTCCACCTCCTCACCTGCGCAGTGGATTGGGCTGAACTGTGAGTAACGAGGCCTGAGGAACACCTGCTGTGATGTCCACACCCCTGAAAGCTAAAGCAAGACAGTGGTTCTTCTTTCCAAATCTCTGTTCCGTAGGAAGACAGAGCTTCTCCCCTTACCAGCAGTACATCATTTAACCAGCTAGCACTTGTTGAGTGATTGCAACGTCCAAGCAAGCTCTTTTATAGGAGAATGAGCGAGTTACCCAGACATTACTCACATGGGATTTTTGTTGAAATTAAGTATAATCAGATCAACACATCATTCTTTCAATGGATGAATCTGAGACATGGAGGCATCTTCGGCTGAAATTCTCTCTGTCACAGTGTCTGTTATAAAGAGTCCACAGCCTGGCCCAGACAGTCCGGGCACACGCAGACTGAATTATTTGTCAGCTTGTCTGGAAACAAGGAGAAGCCTCCATAAACTTGGAAGGAAACACTGTGCAAAGACGTTTAAGGAGGGGAACGAACTCCCTACCACCACCTCTCAGAGTTTCCAAGCAGCCTCGCCCAGGCAGCGGTGGTCAGCCAGGGCGGGGGCCCCTGACTACCGCAGGCGTGCCGCCCGTGTGATGTCAGGCTGGGTGTCGGGGGGCTGCGGCTCGGGCCCGGGCACTGCCAGCTCTCCGGGCCCCTGCCAGTTTGTCTTGGAGGATGGCTTCCTGATTCCCTTCCAGTCAAGCTCAAACTGATAAAGAAAAGATCTTTTCCACCCACTGCAGTCCTCTTCCCAGGTCAAGGCCAGCGTGCCTTTCCTTTGTAAGGGATACTGAGCCTGTTCAGTTCAGTCGCTCAGTCGTGTCCTACTCTGTGACCCCATGGACTGCAGCAAGCCAGGCTTCCCTGTAGTAATCCTCTTAATCTGAATTACTGGATGAGTTTTCAGGTGATTTCTATTGTTCTGAGTGTAGGAAAACTAATTAAAAATAATAATAATTTAACAGCCCTCCTGCCTGATTTGTCACCTGGATAAATTTTCTTATTTCATCTTTTTCTCTTTTTTTACTTTCTCTTTTTCATCTTTATGTTAACTATTTGCATGTGTGTACGGATGCCTAATATTTTGCTGTGGGACTGTGGTGCTACCTTGGGGAATTCCTGAAAAAGCACGGGATTTAAAGAGGAACTTGATGAAGACATCAAAGTTGTTTACAACTGTGCGTCACCAATGCAAGAGAGGTGCATTGAAAGTGAGCTTCTGAGTGTCCTGGAGGTTCAACTTTCCATCACACCGGCCCCAGGGTCAGACGTCAAGCAAGAGGTGTCGCTAATATGGAGGTTAGGATAGACACGGAAAGCAGTAACTTTAATGTCTTCTTTTCAAACTCGGGGAGGGGCCCGGGTCACAGGACAGAACTCCTCAGACCCCCCAGGCAGCGGGCGGCCCAGTCCCCACCGCCCCTGCCAGCCGGGCTCCCCGCAGCCCCGTCTGTTCCTGCGATGCTGAGAACTGAGTGTAGAGCCCAGACCCGCGGCTGGGTCAGCCCCCTCCCCACTCCCTGAAGACCCCCCGGGGCTGAAGGCGTGTCCTTTGCTTCCTCAGGGTCAGGCCGTCGCGGAGCCTTGAGGCCAGGTCACGCCCGCCCACCGCTGCCGACCTCCGCATCCCTGGAGATCTGAAGCCGCCCGGCGGGACCCAGCCGAGCCCCCCGGAGGCCATGGCCGAGCGGCCCGAGCAGACGAAAACATCCTTCCTGTTCGTGCAGCTGCGGGCGCCCCCTGCGCGCGGGCGCCCCGCCCCGGCTCCAGCCCGGACCGCTGGGGAAGCCCAGCGATTATAGGTAAACTTAATTCCATTGATTACCTCAAGGTAGTAATCCCCTTATTGGGCTAATTCTGTATTAATCAAGAGGTTCACCCTAGAACTTGTTCCGAGATACTGTATTAAAATTCCTTAAAAAAATTTTTTTTTAATTTCTGGCAATGATGAAATATTTGTACTAGAAGTGGCACATTAAAACAAAAACTTAAAATATATGTTACTGTTTTGTGGTCAGGAATAGTAGTAAGAAAACATAATGAGCTGGAAGGCTGATGCTTTTCTAAATGTTGACAACTGTGGTGAAGTAATTTTTATGACAATCTGGAAGACAGACCACTGAAGCTTTAGCTTGAAAGAAGTTTAAAAAAANCAGGAGGGAACCTCCCCCAAGACTTGGCCTTCATCTGGAGCCCCTGTCTCTCTCCCATGGGCTTCTAGGGGCTTCTCCTTGCCCCTCTTCTCTTAACAGGCAGCCGGTAGAGTCATGGTGGAAAATCAGGGAGAGAGGATGAGCTCAAGTTCTCTTTGGAGCGAAACTCTCGGAAGAAGAGAGATGCTAGCGGGCTTCCTTAGGAAACGGTTTACATTCCATCCTGGTGCTTGTATCACGCATTTCCCACAGGGATTTAAGAGGAGTGACATGCCCCTGTGTCACAGCCCAGGCTCTGAATCCGGGTCCCAGGGAGCTGTCTGTGTACTTGGAGGCCGTTCTGATGACTTGAGAACACCTCCTCCCCTCCTTCCTCCTCCATCTTCCGGGTGAGAAAGCCCCAGAGCTCCTGCCAGCTCTCTCGGGCGAGGCACAGAGGGAGCTGGTCCAGATGGGCCGGGCTCTGCCTCGTCTGCCCCATTTAGCCACGTGTGCTAACGGGCCCCCAGACATCTGGTCTGTCTAAAGCAAGGATGGCAAGATTCCTGGCTAAAAACCTGGAAACCCCAGGTTCAAGTCCTAACCTTGAGCAAACCACCAGAGCTCTCAGTTTTCCCATCAGAAAACACTGTGGACCCACCAGCCTGGCAGTTGCTGTGGGGCCAGCGAGGGTCTCTCGGTCGCCCTGTCTTAGGGGAGAGAAGGGAAGCAGAGTCCATGGGGCCGGGTAGGACCAGGAAGCGTGGAGTCAGAGGGTCAGTGAGGGCCTCCAGGGTCAGAGGACAAAGCAGGGCTGAACTTAGCCTCAACCGAGCCGGGCACATGGTGTGATGCTCTCTGCCGCAGGGAAGACGTGAAGTGTGAGTCGCTCAGTCGTGTCCCACTCTGTGCGACCCCGTGGACTGTAGCCCGCCAGGCTCCTCTGTCCATGGCGTTCTCCAGGCCCAAATACTGGAGTGGGTTGCCGATCCAGGGATCATACCCGGATCTCCCGCATTACAGGCAGATTATTTATCATCTGAACCACCAGGGAAGCCCAGAAGTCAGCCTTCAGAACCACAAGTCCTTCAGATGCTTGGGGCTGTTACCAGCCAAGTGACTCTGCCTGGTCTTGGGTGTTAGAGAAGGGAAGAGTCAGCAGAGTGAGGCTTCCACCTGCCCTGCCCTGAGCACGTGAACACGCCCTCGGGTCTGACAGATTAGTGCCTAAGCACTGCCCAGTCCGACTGCGTTGGAATTTAGCTGTTCGGGTCTCAGCAAAGTGGCAGCGGGCTTCTTGTGAACCATCAGGTGAGCGGCCTTTCACTCGATACATGCATAGAAATGTGACCAATTACTCTATTTATTGGGAGTTCCCTGGTGGTCCCGTGATTAGGTCTCTGTGCTTCCAGTGCAGGGGACATGGGTTCGATCCCTGGTTGGGGAACTGAGATTCCCGTATGTTGTGTGACATAGTCAAAAAAAAAAAAAAAAGACTTACTACATTTATTAAAGCGAAATGTTGCTTATATGGGAGCAAAAATCTTTTCCTACATGCGTGTCGGTCCTGGTATCAAGCAGACAAGTCTAGATCCTAAGTGTGAAGTTTCTTCTTCATTGCGCTCTAAATAGCCAAGTCTGTTCTTCCCTGGTGGCGCTAGTGATAAAGAACCCACCTGCCAATGCCAGGAACATAACAGATGCGGGGTCGATTCCTCGATTGGGAAGATCCCTGGAGGAGGGCATGGCAACCCACTCCGGTATTCTTGCCTGGGAATCCTATGGACAGAGGAGCCTGGCATACTGTCGTCCGTAGGGCTGCAAAGAGTCAGACATGACTGAAGCGACTTAGGAAGCATTCTTTCATTGTTGAAACAAACGGAGTCCCGAGTGAGGAATTCTCATCCTGAGTCCAGAGTGAGGGACTCCCGTCCTCCCATCCCTGCTGACTTACATCTTTTCAAGGAGTGGCGGAGCACCCAAATCACTTAGTTCTCCATTCAAACCATGACTGGGCTTCAGTAAAAACGACTACAGCGCTCTGTGCCCACGGAGGGCTTCCAGAACATGGTCCCCTCTGATCAGAACCTCACAACACTGAGGTTGTACTTTATCACTGTACTCGCTTCGTAGATGAGGAGACAGAGGCTTGAGCATGGTTAGTGACGCAAGGCCAGGACACGGCAGTGACGGGAACAGAGTTCCTGGGGTCCCCGCGGAGGTTGGAGCCCCGCTCTCCTTGCCTTCCTTGGCAGACAGCCCACCGCCCCTGGGACTGGGGGGTCTGGACTCACTCCTGGGGCTTGGGGGAAGGGGCCTCAGGATCCTCAGGTCTAGCGACCTGGCATTGCCGACATGCCACTCAAGTCTGGGGCTAACGAAATAAAGATGCAGAAAACAGACACAATTCGAACGAAAAGGGGGAAAAACTTCCTCTACAGTCATTTTGGGGATTTTCCATGCTGCTATTGTGTTTTACGAAGTCGTCCTATCTTATCTATTTTATGCTTTGAGATAACAATGACTTTTGGTGTGTAGATGACATTAGAAAATTAGTAGTAAGTAATACTAAAAATCTGCCCCCAAATGTCAAACCCCATGCCTACAAACCCCATCTGTAGCTTTAAATTTTCCAGGAAATTTACCTCTTTATTTTGGTTTTCCTCTTTCTCTTCCTCTCCTCCCTCAAAAACAATCAGCTTTTTGAGTTTTCCTCACCAGCCGCTAGGAGTGTTTGGGGTTCAGAAGGGAGGGTGAGGGTGAGCAGGACGGACAAAGCCTCCCCTGGGGCTGGGGGTCAGGGCCTGGGAAATGGGGGACAGTCATTCCCTGAGGTGCTGAGGGCAAGGGGAAGGGGTTCCATTTATACACAGCAGGCTGGAAAGAATAGCTTTAACCCTCTGTGTCTCGCCTTGAAACAAAACCGGGGTCTGAAATATGTCTGTGAAATATATTACGTTTTTGATCGAGAGTTCTTATTTAGAGCAAAGGTCCCTGGCACTGAGAGTTGGGAAGTGAAATGAAACTCTGGTTCTGCCAACCGACTAGCTAAGCACCCTGACAAGTCACTAAGCAAAGCCAGGCTACCCCGTCTGAGCCCTGAGGCCTTTCCTGCTCTGACCTTCTAGGATAAGTCTAAATCCTCAGATCCAGAAAGGGAATGAAGTAAAAGGATGAAACTAATCTAATTTCACCTCGTCTCTAAAGATTATTTTGTTAAAGGGCTTCACGGCAGGACAGCTACATGCAGTCTCAGGTGATGTGGAATTTCAGCCAGGGCTGGGGACCCTCTCTACAGGATCCAAAGTTCACAATCTGCTGAATGAATGAACCCTGGGAGCAGGGTTAACGCCCAGTGATAGAGTCAGCGCCTTCTTTGAGCATTAACACAAATCTCCGGCAAAACTTAGGGCCACGGTTATTTGCCGCCTCTCCCCTAACGTTGCTTTCTCTGACCGGATGCAAGTTGAATGAAATTCCCTTCTGAAGTTGAATACTGACCCCCAGGTATACCTCACCCCCAGGAGGAGTCATTGATCCCATCTGGAGTTAATGTTTAATTCCTCAAGCCTGTTTGATTTTTTTGGCCTGTTGTGAGTTTAGAGACTGTTCTGCACACAGAATGATAACAGTCTAGATAATCCTGTCTTTATATTCATCATTCTTGGTGAGCAATTTAGGATTTTTTTTAAAAGAAGCTAGAACAAAGAGAGAGTTTACACAAATGCCATATAGTAATTTGAACAGTGATGTAGATAAATGTGCAGTGGGGTCCCTTTTAAAGGGGGATTTTAGTGTTTAGAAGACTGCACTGATTGGAATCAAAAGCTTATCTTTAGTCTATTTTACCCTGCATGGCTGTTGACATAGATGTCTTGATTTCTTACTTGGATAAACAAAGCCTGAGATAGCAGAATGGGTTTCAGCTCTGTTTCATCTTGTGGTTTGCCTCCGAGTTCCCATGACAACCTCCTCTCACTCTTTTTCTCTCCGTACCCCTCCCGTTTGACGTTCGCACAGACGTCCTGTGGTCAGTGTGCGGGGCCCCTCTTGTGGAACCACACCCTCTTCTGCACTTTGATGGGAGAAGAGGGCAGAGAGCACGTGGACCACTTGACGTGATTCCCCCCAAGACGTGGAGGAAAGATTTGCAGTGGGAGCTGGGGCCCAGGGTCTGGTTCAAATTAGCGAAGTGATTTGGCTCACATTAGGTAAGTAAAGGTGTTCTCTTCAGTCTGGGTCTAAATTCCTGAAACTTGAAGAGATCAGACTCTAGTTTCCTACTCTCTAGCTCAAGATTCTAAATTCTTGCCAATCCATTTGCACTTGCGTTTGTGAAAAATCCACCAAAGTATGGGTTTTGATGACACATCTCTGTAAGTCTATCGTGTTTAGAAGTCCCTACTGTTGGGAAATTCCTTTGCGGGTAAAATTAGATGCCTCTCTAGTATCCAGAGGATAAAGAGGAGCTAAAAACACATTTTAAAACATTGTATGCCAACATATATCCTATTTTCCAATCTCAAGTGTTAAATTAAAAATATATATATATATCGGTAGCACTCATCAAGTATTAGGTTTGGCCTGAGAGTATTCGGAGAAAATATTAAATTGAGTTTTTTTTTTTTTTTAATCAAAGTGAAGTCACTCAGTTATGTCAGACTCTTTGTGACCCCATGGACTGTAGCCCACCAGGCTCCTCCATCCATGGAATTTTCTAGGCAAGAATACTGGAGCAGGTTGCTATTTCCTTCTCCAGGGGATCTTCCCGACCTGGGGATCGAACCCGGGTCTCCTGCACTACAGGCAAACGCTTTACCGTCTGAGCCCCCAGGGAAACAGAGGTTGTGTTTTGTTTTCCTCCCATGTTTAAGGGAAATACATTTGCTGAAAGGGATTATTTGGTGTTTTTAGTCCCATGAGTCAATTACTCAGCAAAGGGAATACTGGAAATGGATTCCAAAACTGAGACCTAGAATGACAAAGAGGCTGGCCCTCGCTCAGCTGGTTGGGATCCGATCCGGCCCTTGCCTCACTGTAACTGCCACGTTTTGTACCCTTGAACAGACGTGCTCTATTGCTTGGGGATTCGCTAGGATGCTTGGTTGTGTGCAATAGAAACCCTCAAGGCTACTTCACCACCCGAGAGGGGAATTCATGAGCGGAAGCGTCCTTGCCTGCAAGCGTCGGGTGGGTGGACCCGCGTGGAGATGCAGCTGGGCCTCAGAGCCCCTGCCTGAGGGCTCCGGAGGGGCCAGGTGTCTGCATCTTGCCGCTGGCCTGTGCCCTCCCTGCCCTCTTCTCTGACTGGCTCCTCCTCCTTCTGCACCTCTGCTTCCTCTCCTCCCTACTCCTGTCTCTTATACACATCTAGATNGCCTCAGAGCCCCTGCCTGAGGGCTCCGGAGGGGCCAGGTGTCTGCATCTTGCCGCTGGCCTGTGCCCTCCCTGCCCTCTTCTCTGACTGGCTCCTCCTCCTTCTGCACCTCTGCTTCCTCTCCTCCCTACTCCCCGGGGAGGAGCACGGTCGCCCGCCGTTCCCGGGTGTGCGTCTCCTCTCGTTAAAGACCGGGGTCCTCGGGCCTGCCTCCCTGTCCCCCCTGGGCGGAGGCTTCTCAGCCCAGTGCAGGGTCGGGGTTGGTGCCCACCCAGCCTGCTCTGTGGGGGCAGGCCCAAGGCAGCCCCCATGGTGAGGCCAGCTCCACTGAGAGCCCAAGCCTGCCACAGCCCTGTAAACCTGTGGGAGGGAAGGTCCCAGAAACCGACCTGCAGGGAAGGGGGCCGCTGTGGCCAGCCAATCCAGTAGGTGTCAGACACTCTCAGGGAGTCTCACCTACAGCTTATAGTCACCGCTTTGTGTAGATGTCCTACTTGAGCCCTCTCAGATTTTAGGGAAGCCAGTTCTTATAGCTTTTAGAGAGATTTTTAAAAAAAGAATCCCTGAAGTGAAAGTGTTCGTTGCTCAGTCGTGTCCAGCTCTTTTGCGACCCCATGGACTGTAGCCCGCCAGGCTTCTCTGCCCGTGGAATTCTCCAGGAGAGAATACCGGAGTGGATTGCCATGACCTCCTCCAGGGGATCTTCCCCACCCAGGGATCAAACCTGCGTCTCCTGCAGGAAATCCTGCCTTGGCAGGTGGGTTCTCTACCACGGTGCCACTTGGGAAGCAAAAGAATCCCTGAAGAAGCAATAAGTTAAATTCAGATTACTGCCTGACATGGCTTATAAATAGATTTATAACTTTATAAATCTATTTATAAACCCATGAATATATGCTACTGGGCATAATATGGCAAGTTTTCTCTTTCAAAGGCGTCCTCCCCCTTTTTCCTTTTCCTTTGGATTTTTTTAAAGAATCGTGTGCTTCGTGTACACGGTTGTGCAGTCTGCGGCTGCGCTGGGCCTCCGTGAGGTGGGCTCTTTGGCAGTGGAGCACAGGCTCCTGGTGTGCAGCTTCAGTAGTCGTGGCTCGCAAGCTTAGCCGCTCTGCAGCACGTGGAATCTTCCTGGACAGGAAACTGAACCTGTGTCCCCAGTATCCACAGACAGCTTCTTAACCACGGGACCACCAGAGATGTCCTCCTTGTAGGTTTTTGGAGATTGTAAGATGCTACGAGATTCACACAGACCTAAGTCCTCAGGTGAGACCTCCTTAGGTGAGGTTAGCAGGGTTCCTTAGCCCTTCAGGTTCCATGTGTGATTCGACGTTGCAGCAACTCCTGGATGCCCACAGGGTCTGAGAAGCAAGGACAGTTGGGAGAAGTATGGCTCCTGGAGCTGAACTGGATCTGAAGAGCCCCCACTCCCCAGGGTCCCCGCCCCGGGGCCCCGAGGCCTGCCCGGCGAGGAAGGCCGCTTCCCTTGGTTCCAAAGGAATCAGCAGCTGTGGCTCCTTTCTGGCTGCCCTTCGTGTTGTGCACATTTCCTGTGATTATTTTTTAGTCGATTTTAACTTTTCGGAATCTAACTTTCAATTTTCAGGATGTGTGATTTTGCATTAACCTTTCAATTACCAGTTCCAGCAGATTATGAGCTAAAGAGCCCCAGGGCCCTATTCAAGCACTTACCCTGTTCTGTCATTTGAAAATTCCATTTTATCTGCAGGGAGCTTGGTTACCTTTCACTGAGTTCTCAATCTGACTGTATGACAAAGTAACAATTAAAACATCACCCCATCCATCCCATGCTATAAGCAGAGAGATCTCACTTCATCTTTGTCCGTAAAGGATTTACAGTGNTCTAGCGCGTAGTGTTTATGATTTAGATAGATACTCTCCTTTTTTGAATATTATAACACATGTTGCACATAGTAGGTGCTCCCTAAACATTTCTCAACTTTGAAGTGATGACGAAACCACACTAAGAGAGCTTCTCTTTGACCAGTTCCTTCTCTTCTTTGCTTACGTGATCTCATTCCTCCCATTCCCGTTTGCAGGCCGTGACCTGTGAGGTGTCCATGCCAATGACTCAGCAAGCAAGGGCTGGAGTCAACCCAAAGTAGAATAAAATTTCAAGCTATCCTCGGGGTCATAAATTTAGCATAGTGGTGTTTTTATGAAAATGTATTTATCTTGTGACTGGGACTAATATTTAAGGAGTTCTTGGGTGGGCCCAGAGCCAAAGAGTTACAGTGATGCTTCTGGCTGAGCTTGGTGACCTAGTTTTCTGAATCTATTTTGTGAGTAATGACCCCTCCCCGCCAATAGCAGAAACTGTTCTCCTCAAGAACTAGGGTTACTCCAAGCTTTAGATAACCTCTAATATTTTCAACTCAAATAAGTCAGTCTACTTTTCAGGCCATTTTAGAAGCTCTTGGCAGCATTCTTCCCTTCTCATCCTGTCTGTTTTAATAACTGACAGGGTGAGAACTGTCCTCACAGTTCTCTGCAAACTGCGCTTCAGCCACCTCTGTGCCGTTTTGTGAGCCACTGAGGATCGGCCGCCTTTATTGCGTCAACTCGTTCCTAGCCTCTAGGGCCCTTAGAGAAAAAAGTGCCACACAAATCCCGTTACAAATAATGGTAGGACTTACACTGTTGACTACGTGTATCCTACTTGAAGCATTATTAAAAGAACTTACTAAATGTTTCCATGGGTCCTTTATAAACCATAAAATAGAGGCAGAAGTTTCTTTTCCTACTTTAAGCTTAATGTTTGAGGCAGACAGATGTATATGCAAAGAGGCATTTTTAGACAGATACATATGCAAGAAACATCAGAATAAAGGTTTACTAGTAGGTCAACAGTAGGGTAATAGCTGAATAGGCAGGCTGTGCAAGTTACTATTTGCACATCATAATTTGTGGAGAAAAGTCACCATCTCTGTTCCATTTAGTCAGGAGAAGATTCTTGATGGAGATGGGCCCTCTGAGTGAAGGGGGGAAGACTTGGTGGACTGATAGGGTTTGCGTTTGTGGTTTCTCTGAGTCTGGAGTGAATTTTATGATTCATTATGAAGGAACATAACAATTATGTGATCATATATATAATAGAGAGAGAGCGAATGTTTTTCCAACTGAAAAATTAAGATTTCTGGCTTGTTAGTTTATATCTTTTATTCAAAAGTATAAAAAATAAATTTAAAACAGTCACCTCTATTTATTGAAAAGAATAAAATATCCATGAGAGAAGCACATATTCCAGCATCAAAAATAAATAAAAAAGTAGGCGTCATTTAATACAACCTTGGAGAATTTGAAAGCAGAACCAGAAAGTCTGGACACAGAGCGCCGTGTCTGTGTGTTAGAGGGGATCCTAACCTGACCTGGCTAGTTGTTTTTCCCAGGAGGCAGGCTTGCCGTCTACTGAACAGGACAGCTTTGGGAGGCGTTGCTAAGAGACGCAGAGACGCAGGAAGGGGTGCTGGGCCAATCAGTGACTAGGAAGCTCTTTCTAGTAGGTAAGCGGGGAGACAGATGCCTCTGGGAAGATTCTGTGAATGGACCAGCTTTCGGGGGGGCTGCACCTGCCGTTGGCAAATCGAAGCAGGTGATCCTGGTAGGGAGCAATCCCTGTGTGGCTCCTAAACAAAAATGACGTTTAGAAAATTGGGGCACTAACACGTCCTTCACAACAGTCACCTGCAGACTGTCTTTCCCACCTCTTTCCCTCCCAGACAGAATCCTCATGGTTTTTAAGACCCCTCAGGCCGCTTAGTCGCAAGACCAGCCGGAGAACCCTTCCGCTGCCCCTGCAGTGTCCCTGGGCCTGTCTGTGCCGCTGGTGGTACCGTCTTCGCCTGATGAGAAAATAGGCTCCTAGACTGTTAGCAGCAGGAAAAGAACAAAATAGGTTATTCCTGACTCTGCTGCTGCTGCTGCTAAGTCGCTTCAGTCGTGTCTGACTCTGTGCGACCCCATAGACGGCAGCCCACCAGGCTCCCCCGTCCCTGGGATTCTCCAGGCAAGAATACTGGAGTGGGTTGCCATTTCCTTCTCCAATGCATGAAAGTGAAAAGTGAAAGTGAAGTCGCTCAGTCGTGTTCGACTCTTAGCAACCTCATGGACTGCAGCCCACCAGGCTCCTCCGTCCATGGGATTTTCCAGGCAAGAGTACTGGAGTGGGGTGCCATTGCCTTCTCCAATTCCTGACTCTAGCAGGCATCAAGTCTGTCAGCGTGCTCGGAGCGAGAGCCATTTCATTCTGGTGTTAAAATCACACTTAAAAGGCCAGCTGCAAACCCCCATGCTACTGGCCCTGGGCGGTTCTCAGGGCTCCCCGGAGAGCTGCGCGGGAGCCAGACTGGTGGGAGGTGGACTCGGCCTGCGCCTTCCTCCGCATGGCCTTAGTGAGTTAGTTACTTAGTCTCTCTGTGCCTCCATTTGCTCCTCTGTAAAACAGAGGTTAAATGAGGACCTGCCTGATAGAAAATGAGGATTAAGTGCCCACGGGCATTTAAAGTACTTGGGAGCATACCTGGCACGGGCTTTGCAGATACTGGGGACCCCGTCTTGGACTAGTTCTCTGTCTTTCAGAACCTTCTCTAAACTGTGTCTTTCCCAGCAGCGCCGCCCCGCCCCCGCCCTGTGCTGCTTCTGTGGCCCAGGTTAGTGAGGGGGTTGGACTCTCTGCTTCTGGTAGAGTGACAGCCCAGAAGTCTCTCCCTCCCACGGAGGGGAATGGGGGCTTCCCTCTTTCTCTGTAGCCCGAATACCCTCACCCCATCTCTGCCTAGAAAGACACGGGTTATGTGTTCTTTGCTTAATTATAATTTCTGTTATATATACACTCAACATCTGAATTCCCTGTGATTTCATCACTCACTCTCCAGAACCAATGGGACCTAGAGAAACAGGAAAACTTAAGCTTAGTAATGTAGGAAACAGGAGAGCTCTCTGTAGTTGGAAGAGTGACGTCAGAGGCCTCAGGATCCTAGAGACAAGGCTGGGAAGTGGCGGGCAGAATAGAAAGCCTGTAACATCCTGGCGAACAGTTTCCTGGCGTCGGTTCAGAAACACGACCGCCTCCGCTTCATCCCCGTCACTTTATTCCCCTCCCGCCCCTGAAAACTCCCCTTGCCCCCGCCCTCTCCCCGGGGCTGCCCCTCAACAGCCCCAGGGAGACACAGGGCTCCCTTCTTCCCTGTCCTCTCCCCAGACACCCTGCACGCTCCTGAGTGTGTCTAACAGGACCTGGTTCCCAGCACAGAAAACTCCGGGGCACAAGTCCGTGTTAACAAAGGATCCTGCCCCTCAAGAATGTTTTGAAGAGGTTTTCATTGTTAGACCACATACTCAAAACACTTAGGCCAGGTCTACCTAGAGTTTAAAAAAAAAAAAAAAAAGAGTGAAAGAAAATTTGGATTTTACACAAATGCATTGGATAAGACTCTGCTGGTACTCTGGGTTCAACTCTGCTTAGTTAGTTCCAGTGTCCTTTTTGTTTTTATTTATACTTGGGTTCCAGTTCAGAGGTATCTTAGAATATATGGTGAAACAGGAAGAAGCACATATCCTGTGATCAGGGCTCAGATTCCAAAGCAAGCACATTGACTGTGTGACAGCAGGCAAATGTCATCCACAATTTCTTCAGTAAAATGGGGGTGCATTGCCTCTGCCTAAGGCAGCAGTACACCTGCCCCCCTCCTCTCCTTCCCCCATAATATCCCACAGGCAGCCCGGCTATGGGAGCGTAGCTCTGCAGGTCTCAGCTGGTCAGAGTGGGACACAGGGGCTCCCTGAACCTCTGAAGTAGCCCCTCACCCCAGTGTTCACCAAAGGCAAATAGGGGCTCGTGAACCGGTGCAAGGACCCTGGGAGAAAACTGCCTGTAGGTGTTCACTAAATCTTAGTTATTATGAGTCTCGAGAGTGCCTAGCAGTGTCCAGGCCTTCCCTGGTGGCTCAGATGGTAGGTAAAGAATCTGCTTGCAATGCGGGAGACCTGGGTTCGATCCCTGAGTGGGAAAGATCCCCTGGAGGAAGGCATGGCAACCCACTCCAGTATTCTCGCCTAGAGAATCCCCACGGATAGGAGAGCCTGGTGGCTACTGTCCACTGGGATCACGAAGAGTCTGACACGACTAAGCCCAGCGTAGCAGCAGTGTCCAAAGCGGGTGGGCAGGACGATCCTTTGGGTATAGAAAGAAGGAGGCGGTACTCCTTCTGCATTTTTATATCTTACCTTAAAAATTTTTATTTTGTGTTTCAAAATGTGCAAGGTATATTAATATGAGCACATTAACACATCAGTCATATACAAATATGTATATTTGGGGAACAGATGCTCTAATGATTTTGCTGATGGTGTTGAGGAGAGAGATTTAAACGTGACAAGGCTTACCACCCTCAGAATTGTCAAAAAACAAGATTCAATTTAGTCAACTGTAAAAATCTTAGTGTTTCGTTCAAGGATTTCACGAATCAGGCGGCATCCCTTCTAAGCAGATAGGGTCTCCAAGGAGCTGCAGAAGATGAAAGACTTCTACAGTCACAAGGACGTGAGAATGAGGAAGTCAGGCCAGTAAACTGTGGGCTGGCTATGTCACAGTCAGTCCTGAAGGGGGGCAGGGGTCCCTCAGGCAAATGACCTCACTAGTGCCGACCAGGTGATCAACCGACTAGTTTAAGACTCCATTCCTGGGAGAGGCTGAAACTGCAGTCAAGTCTGGGTTTGGTGATGGGAGGCTCAGCCTAAGTGATTCCATTTGGGGCCCCCTGCCTTGTGTTTAACAGAACAAATATTAAAAACAAATAATCTTTTACATGACAGTTTTGTCTATGCCTCTTGTAGCCACTAGGATTCATCTAAAACAGGGCTGGCACACCTATTTTATTTAATAACAAGATCTACTCCTGTTCCAGATTCCACCGTGGGGAGGGTTTTCAATTTAATGTGAATGATACATCTTATACATGGGGTGGGACCTACTGGCTTATAAAAACTGAGCCATTCTCAGACACCAGCTGGGTGCCTACAATTCAGTTCAGTTCTGACGCTGCCTATGTGGAGATGGCATCAGATCCCACAGGTTAAGGGATGGGTCCCATAAGACTGCCCCTGCCCTCCCTCAGACATACCTCACAGGTCTAGACTGTCGCTGGTGCCTCTGACCCACCAGCTATAGGTGGGAGGTTCCACTGGGCTTCTGTTAAGGTTCAGTTAACTTGCTCAAGTGGCTCACAGAACTTAGAGAAACATCTACTTACTAGATCATTGGTTTATGATAAAGGACATAATTCAGGATCAGCCAGGTAGAAGAGATGCAGTGGGCAAAGTCCGGGAAGAGGGCGCAGGGCTTCCATGACCTTTGGGATGCCACTCCCCGAGACCTCCAGGTGTTCACCAACTGGGAAGCTCTCTGAACCCAGCCTTTTGGTGGCAAGGTGCAATTGAATAAATCATTGATCGAACTCAATCTCCAGCCCCTTTCTCTTCATAGGTAGGAAAGGGGAGGAACTGAAAGTTTCAACTTGGATCAGTTGGTTCCTCTGACTCCAGCCCCCTCTTTAAGAACATCCCCAAAGTCAAAAGGACACCTCCTTGGATCTACTCGCTTAGGAAATTCCATGGGTTTTAGGCGCTCTGAGCCAGAAACAGAGCAAGACGGAAGATACATTTTGATCACAATCTCACATATCAGCAATAGTCCATATCACTCCTAACCAGAAATCCATTGTACCTAACAGTAGCTTTCAAGGATGAGATTTGGAGAAGAGTTGCCAAATTTAGCAAATAAAAATAGTAGTATTTGAGACATACTTAACGCTTTTTCGTATAAATATTTGTTGTTTATCTAAAATTCTGAAAGAGCTGTAAAAGGACTTCCCTGGTGGCTCAGATGTGAGAGAACCTGCCTGCAATGAGGGAGACCTGGGTTGGATCCCTGGGTGGGGAAGATCCCCTGGAGAAGGGAATGAGAACCCATTTCAATAATCTTGCCTGGAGAATCTTATGGACAGAGGAGCCTGGCAGGCAGCAGTCCCTGGGGTCACAAAGAGTTGGACACGACTGAGCGACTTTCACTTTACCTGAACTTCAATCTTATATACTGTGGTTTACCCCGCAGCCCTTGTTTGGAGTTGGGGCTGGTGTTGAAGTCCACTAGCTGAATGAGCTTGGGCAAACGACTTTGCTTTCCTGGCCTTACTTTCTTTGTGCCCTCCGTGTTGTGAATTTTCTTTTTATGGTGTCTTCTTATAGTGGATATCAGCAGTTAGCATGGTTCCTGCCCAAAGGAGATACAGGTCTAGCTTACAGGTATTATGAAAGCCTACCCTGTGACTTGCAACTCAGATTCAAGTGTTTACGTACGAATCTTACCTCCTGTCCTTGAAGGTGGGATCCACGTTTGCACAGCCTTGCTCTGAATGTGGACATAATTTGTGGAATTTTGCATAACTCCAGCTCCTGCCCAAGCACTTCCACCGAGTCTGGCCGGCTCCTTGGCCACCCTCTCTTCCTAATCTCTTAGTCCTCTTTCCTTCCCCCTTAGGAAGAATGAAGCTTTGTTCTTAAGTTTTTTCAAGCAGGCTGAGCCCTCGTGGAAACTGCTTCACATGGTTTTCACAGGCCGGTAGGTCCCACAGCATGTATAAGATGTATCATTCATATGACATTGTAAAGCTTCCCTGGGTAATTCTTTGAAACTACAGATGAAAATGAATGGCATTGACTACAACCGAAGTAAAGATTTAATGACATTTGCATTCAAGCTGCTGAAAGTAAATAATTATGATGCCAGTGGCTATTCTTTTTGCTGAGTTTAGACCGTTTAAAACAACTTGCCCAACATTAGCTTGTTGTTAATTCAGGGTGTGTAACATGTCCCACTGGGAGCTGTGGGCTGAGTATGATGGAAAATTAGACATTTCTACACAGTTATGAAACATATCCAGGACTGGGGGCAGGGGACCCAGGACAGCGATACAGAAGGTGGGAGAGACTCCCTGCAATGCTCAGCNATTTTAAATGCGGAAAACATTAGGATTCCCTGTTATCTCTCCCCCAATTTGGGAAAGCAATAACAGACTTACTTTTCAAACCTCCGACAGTTGTATCTGCTTAGTTGCGTTTCTCTAAAGGTGATCCTTCCATCTACCATGCGGGGTCCAGCTCCCTCCGCTGATGCCCACGTTGAACCTGGACACGATCACAACGACGGCTCTCTCTCCAGTCACTCCACCTGCCGCTCTCACGCTTTTCCTGGATGTTGATCTCATCTGAGACGCAGAACGCTGATTCGCTAACCCATTAAATCTCCACACTGTGCTTACAGTGTGCAATCGTAGTGGGAAAACATGACTGATAATAGCAGAAACGCCCAGACACAATGTAATTTTGGAGTCTGAAGGAAATGCTTGCTGCCTGTTGAAATTTGAGAATGATACGCAAGTGCCTTGCTAACCTGGACTCCACTTCGCTGTAGCTTGGTCTGCCCATGCATTCCTCTGTGCCCCCTGGATTGCATACATGGACTCTGTCCAGCCTTCACATCAAGACTTTTCTCTTTACCTTGTAATTGTACAGTGAGCTGGCTTACTTCTCTTCTACTGAGAGGAGCAGTTCCAAGACACATTTTACTTTCAGTACAAATATTCCCAGTAATACAAACATGCAGATTCTGCCTGCTCTGATTAATGATGGCAGATGAGGGTCCTGTTTCTTTCTTTCTTTCTTTGCAAAGTTGCAGTACAGCAAACTGCCCAGAGACTGGAAAAGGTTTCCTTTGTGGCTCCTGAGTTTTAGATTTTGCGTTGAAATAACATCTTTTGTTGGCCTGCATTTGAAAAAGATGAAAGGGAAGGAAGTTATCCCATGAGAAAGTTGCTGTAAAGGATCACATTTGAATGAGATTAAAACTCAAAGTAACAGTCACAAGAAGTACAGTATTTAACGTCGAGGAAGAAAAAAAAATCAGACCAAGAAACACAGATTTTCAAGATAATAGAACTGCCTTTCATAGACTGTTTCTTTAAGAAAACAATAAGGGGGGTAGCAGCCTTTTTATGAGAGCAGGTGATTTTGGGAAGCAGTGTATTCTCCTGCCACGCTCATCTGCTGGGAGACTGAGGCTGACTTGTGTTGCATTCTGTGTCTGCCTTTGTTTTCTGTGTCTGGCTTTGGTGGAATGCCTTTCGGTCCTATTCAGTGTAATCTGAATATAGAACAGGGACCATTGAGACGATTAAATCTCCATGCCCACAGGTCACAGGATGGGATGTGGATTCCTAATTGTGTGGTTTTGCCTTGTCAACACCCTTGACCCTGAGAACCAACTCCACTTAACTCTTTCTGAACCCTTGCCTTTGCTTGCTATCTCGGGATTGAAATACATAGCTTGGGGCTTTCAGCCCAGGACCAGGGCTGTAGGTCAGTGGACAAGGCTGTAAGTCATCCAGGACTGGGCTCCCCATCGTCCGGGATCTAGTGCCTGGTGATCTCAGGAGGTGCTGATGTAATGATAATAGAAGTGAAGTGCACAGTAAATGCAATGCGCTTGAGGGGCTTCCCTGCTGGCTCAGCGGCAAGGAATCCACCTGCCAGTGCAGGAGACATGGGTTTGATCCCTGGTCCGGGAAGATCCCACATGCGGCAGAGCTACTGAGCCCCTGCACCGTGAAGTCCTGAGCCCACACCCTAGAGCTCCGCAGCGAGAGAAGCCACTGCGATGAGAAGCCTGTGCACCAGACTCGAGAGTAGCCGCCAATCGCCACAAGCGGAGAAAAGCCCAGGCAGCAGAAAAGACCCAGCACAGCCGAAAACAAACAGATAAATACATGGGACGCACTGAAACCATCCAACCCTGTCCCCTCCGCCACAGCCCTGGGCCCTCTGTGGGAAAACTGGGTTCCATGAAACGAGTCTCTGGTGCCAAAAGGGTTGGAGATCACTGACCTCGGATGTAAATACACGTCCTGGGTTATGTATGAACTGCGTCTTCAGCTGTTGCATTAACTAATTTGCCAGGCTAAGCCGTTCCTTTGGCAATGCAGCAACCCCTGAATCTCAGTGGATCCACACACTCGAAGTTTACTTCTTGCTCACGCAGAATCCAGTAGCCAAAGAGAAGAGGGATCAAGAGGTCAGGCAGAGGCTTTTCCCTGACATATACCTGGGAGGGACACACAGCTCTTCCGCTCACGTGACTGGGGCTCGTCACCCGGAACTGCCTCCCCGGCAAGGAGCTGCATGGGGCGTCTTCCACATGCCCGGGAAGGAGGATGGAACAGGGTAGAGAAGCTTCCAGCGCTAATATTACTTCTGCTGGCAGTGTATCCCATGCATCTACCATACACAATGTGTGTAATATCACATACATCTATCATGGACAAGGTACATACGATCATACATCTATCATGTACTATGTGTATAATATCACATACGTCTGTCATGCATAATGTATATGATATTGTATATACCCACAATGTACGATGTTTGTAATATCATGTATATCTATAGTGTATATACTGTTACATTCATCTTCAGTGTAAAATGTGTGTATCACATACATCTACAATGTACAGTGTGTTTGTGCTCAGCTGCTCGTGTCTGACTCTGCGACCCCACAGACTGTAACCGCCAGGCTCCTCTGTCCATGGAGCCTCCCAGGCAAGAATACTGGAGTGGGTTGCCACTTCCTACTCCAGGGGATCTTCCTGACTCAGGGGTCGAACCCACATCTCTTGTGTCTCCTGTATTGGCAGGCGGATTCTTAACCACTGGGCCACCTGAGAGGTTCACAGTGTGTCTAATATCACATATCTCTATGATATATATCATATCATGTGCATCTATAATGTATAATGTATATAATATCATATATGTCTACAATGTATAATGTATGTAATATTCTTGCTTTCTAAATTATTTAGTTCCAAAGATCTCAAGCCTAGAACTGCAGGTATAACAAGATTAAAAATTGCTTGCATTATTAGATGCTATTAAGGGGAAAATTTTATTGTCATGATTCGTGCTTGAGAATAGGCCTTTTTAAGATCCTATTTTTACAAAAAAGTTTTAGAGTCATTTAATTAGCTCATTATTAAAACTAAATATACCAAAAATGTGAATTCTCAGACTGCATTTGGCCAATTCCCAGGTGCAGATTCTCACTGCCTTTTTCAGCATAAAGAGAAGTGGAGGAGAGGGGACTAAGCTAACAGACGCATAGGAGGCAGGAAAGCTAGATCCATGCGAGATGGTCCCAGAGCTCTGGAAGTACAGTTTCCTCGCTTGCTCTCTCCCTCCTTTTTTCCTTTCCTTTCTTCCTTCCTTCCTTCAACAGATGTTATTCAGTCTCTGCCACATGCCCAAACTCTGCCTGGCACCAAGGAGATGCTCACAAACAAGTAATCATAGTTCCTGGATGACTTAGGGTAACACTGGGTGCTTACCAGATAAATCCCCAAATCCTTGTGACTCAATCCCAGTAACATTTACTTTTAATTCATGTGCAATCCAGAATATACATGCAGGGCAGGGGGAGGCGGTTGTCAGTCATATAATCCACTCAAATGGCTCCCTGAATATTACATGAAACTTGCAGATATTACGTGCATGATTGCAACAAGCCAGCAGAAAGGGGAACAGCGTGGACAACCCCAGGTAGGGGATTTCTGCAGGCCTGGCCCAGCAGGACTGCACACCTCTCCCACGTCCCAGCGCGGGTGGGAAGGTCAGAGCAAAAGACACAACCGAAGGGGTTCTGTTTTGGTTTAGGGAAGCAAAAATAAAACGTTATTCATTCACTTGTCCAGCAAACAATCATTTGCCTTCTTTTTTCTTTTCCTTGCCTCCCCACCTCTCTTTTTTTAAATAGCATGCTTCTTATTTACTTTTCCCTTTATGTGTTTATTTTTGGCCGCCCTGGGTTTCTGTCGCTGTGCGTGGGCTTTCTCTAGTGGAGAGTGGGCCCTACTGTCTGGTGGGGCAGCTGCTCTCACTGCGGCGGTCTCTCTGATTGTGGACCCCGGATCTTGGTGTGGGCTTCAGGCGTCTCGGCTCTTGGGCTCAGTAGCTGCAGCTTGTGGGCTGTGGAGCACAGGCTCGGTGGCTGTGGTGCGCAGGCTTAGTTGATTTGAGGCATGTGGGATCTTCCTGGACCAGGGATCGAACCAGTGTCGAACCATCTTCCCCGCCAGGGAAGTCCCTCTCTCTCTCTTTCTTTCTTCTCTTCCAAACAGTGGTCTCGGTACAGGGCTACTACAGTGAATAAAACAGACAAAACCTTTCTACTGTTCTTAACCTCAAATTCTACTTTGAGGTCTTGTACCTTTAAGGAAATCTTATACATGTAAGTGAGGAACCATGTACAAAATGTTCATGACATTATTGTTTGTAAAAGCAAAAAAAAAAAAAAAAAAAAAGGAAACAAATGGCCATCTATGTGGGGAAAACGGATACATAATAATGTTTTCATTTTATAGAGTAATACTATAAAGTAATATGAAAAAGTTGTGCTACAACTATCAACATCTCAAAAACGATTAAAAAAATCAAAACAAATCCGAAAAGCAATCTCAAAGAAAAATTCAAAACCAAAATATTGTGTGAAAAAAAGCAAATTGCGGAATGATTGGTAATAGACCCATGCTGTGTTTTAAAAAGTTTTGAAATCCCCAAAAGCAATATTGCATACTCTTTATGGATGCAAATGTATATTAAAAGTTAAAAGCAGGCATGAGCAGAATGAACACAGGATTCAGGATTGTGGCTGTGCCTCCGAGGAGGAAGCAACAGAGGGAAATGCATGAGGAAGGGGTACGTAGAGCGTCTTAGGTTATCTATAAAGTACAGTCTCCCTTAGAGAAACTGAAGCAAATATGGCACAACGTTTCTGTTGGATAAAACTGGACCTTGGCTTGTGATGTTCACCATACCGCTCCCTAGTTTGTTATTACATTGGAAATGTTTTTGGTTCCCTTTTAACTAAACTCATTTCCTTTTAGCCTCTTCCCAAAGAGTCACCCACTCCCCAAACAACATCCTCCAGGTCTCCTGATTGCCTGTGTCTGCACTCAGTGGTGTCCGACTCTGCATGACCCCGTGGACAATAGCCCACTAGACTTCTCTGTCCATGGGATTCTCCAGGCAAGGATACTGCAGTGGGTTGCCATGTCCTCTTCCAGGCGATCTTCCCGACCTCGGGATTGAACCTACATCTTCTGGGCCTCCTGCATTGGCGGGCGGATTCTTTACCACTGAGCAACCTGGGAAAGGCTTAACTATTGGTCCTGACCAGGTGAGGCATTTCCCCTTCTTGCCCTCAAAGGACGCATCTGAGGCAGTGCAGAGAGATGCTAGTGAGAGGGAAGGGGGAGAGACAGAGAGGAGGGAGGCACTGGCTTCCAAGTGGGGAGATGGGGGAGACGGGAGTCATGCAGCTGACCTCCCCATCTGGCTGCGATAAAGACGGCTACCAAGGGCCCTGATGCACTTGTCATCCATCATCCAGCATTCTCAGTGCTTCTCAGTTCAGTTCAGTTCAGTCGCTTGGTCGTGTCTGACTCTTTGCGACCACATGGACCACAGTATGCCAGGCCTCCCTGTCCATCACCAACTCCCGGCGTTTACTCAGACCCATGTGCATCGAGTTGGTGATGCCATCCAGCCATCTCATCCTCTGTCATTCCCTTCTCTTCCTGCCTTCAATCTTTTCCAGCATCAGGGTCTTTTCAAATGAGTNGGTCTCCCTTAGAGAAACTGAAGCAAATATGGCACAACGTTTCTGTTGGATAAAACTGGACCTTGGCTTGTGATGTTCACCATACCGCTCCCTAGTTTGTTATTACATTGGAAATGTTTTTGGTTCCCTTTTAACTAAACTCATTTCCTTTTAGCCTCTTCCCAAAGAGTCACCCACTCCCCAAACAACATCCTCCAGGTCTCCTGATTGCCTGTGTCTGCACTCAGTGGTGTCCGACTCTGCATGACCCCGTGGACAATAGCCCACTAGACTTCTCTGTCCATGGGATTCTCCAGGCAAGGATACTGCAGTGGGTTGCCATGTCCTCTTCCAGGCGATCTTCCCGACCTCAGGACTGAACCTACATCTTCTGGGCCTCCTGCATTGGCGGGCGGATTCTTTACCACTGAGCAACCTGGGAAAGGCTTAACTATTGGTCCTGACCAGGTGAGGCATTTCCCCTTCTTGCCCTCAAAGGACGCATCTGAGGCAGTGCAGAGAGATGCTAGTGAGAGGGAAGGGGGAGAGACAGGAGGGAGGCACTGGCTTCCAAGTGGGGAGATGGGGGAGACGGGAACGGAGTCATGCAGCTGACCTCCCCATCTGGCTGCGATAAAGACGGCTACCAAGGGCCCTGATGCACTTGTCATCCATCATCCAGCATTCTCAGTGCTTCTCAGTTCAGTTCAGTTCAGTCGCTTGGTCGTGTCTGACTCTTTGCGACCACATGGACCACAGTATGCCAGGCCTCCCTGTCCATCACCAACTCCCGGTGTTTACTCAGACCCATGTGCATCGAGTTGGTGATGCCATCCAGCCATCTCATCCTCTGTCATTCCCTTCTCTTCCTGCCTTCAATCTTTTCCAGCATCAGGGTCTTTTCAAATGAGTTAGTTCTTTGCATCAGGTGGCCAAAGGATTGGAGTTTCAGCTTCAGCATCAGTCCTTCCAATGAACACTCAGCCTGATCTGCTTTAGGATGGACTGGTTGGATCTTGCAGTCCAAGGGACTCTCAAGAGTTTTCTCCAACACCACAGTTCAAAAGCATCAATTCTTCTGCACTTAGCTTTCTTTATAGTCCAACTCTCACATCCATACATGACCACTGGAAAAACCATGGCCTTGACCAGATGGACCTTTGTTGGCAAAGTCGGTGCTTCTATAACTCTTCTAATGCAAGAGACCCCATTAATTTTACTGTTTTCGAAGGGATTCAACAAATTCAAACCGCTGTGACTTTAAGAGGAGCCGTGCACATGCCTGGGCTCGCATCACCAGGCTGTTGTTAGAAAATCTATCTTTTCCCTGGGCAGGTGCCAGACCACCAGAGTCACCTTGACTGGAGGTTAACTCTTGGATCAGCAGAGCGAGTCTAGCTTCCCATCTCTGTCCCATAACCATTCTCCTTGAGCTTGGGACACCACACGCACAAGCCAGGTGGCCGAGGTAAATCTGTGGGCCGACCTCAACTGACCAGCCCCAGCTCCAGACAAGTGGACCAGACTGGGGTCAGCCAAGAAGATCTTGCTCAAGCTGCTGCTTCCAACATGGCTTCAGCCTGCGGTATGTTCTTGTTGATTGTGCTTCGGGTGTTTTCCACTGGACTTTGTATCTTTTTGTAAACCTTGATTTATTTGGCTGTGCCGGGTCTTAGATGTAGCATACAGAATCTTTGATCTTTGTATGTGGACTCTTTAGTGGTGGTGTGTGGGATCTAGTTCCCCGACCAGGGATTGAACCCCAGTCCCCTACATTGGGGGATTGGAGTCTTAGTCACGGGACCACCAGGGAAGTCCCGTTTCACTGTGTATCTCTTTATATCCTTACTTCATCTCTTAATCTTATGAGAAACTTGCCTTTCTTTAAATAAGTCTGTCCCAGGATTCTCTCCCATGAGGACCTCATGTTCTCCTGTTCTCTCTGTTGGAAGAGAGGAGTGTGTGTGTGTGTGTGTGTGTGTGTGTGTGTGTGTGTACATGTGTGCATATGCCTGGGTGGACTCCTCCCACTTCCCACGGACCGTCTCTGCCCTCCTGGAGTCGCTGGACCCCTTCCCCAGCTTGGATCCCTTGATGAGCTGTACCAACCCTGAGGCTCCTTCCTGCTCATCCAGCTTGGGATTGAAGCACAGCTGAAGAAATCCCAAGAAACTGTACACATTTGGCAAACCAGTTCTCAGCTCCTGACACTTGCTTTAGCAACTTTCTATATTTTTTTATGAACTTTCTGGCTTTCTTACTGTAGCTTTCCCAGACAGTCTCTGCTCTCTTCAAGCCCCTGTCTTTCCCCATCCAACCTCCCTCCTACTTGAGGGTCTCCCCAGGGAGCGGCTGGACCGAGGCAAGGTGGAGACCTGGAGGAAACGCCCCGCGCCCCGCTGCATTTCCTTTGACTTCTGCATTCGTTCTCTCTTCCTCTGTTGCCGGATCAGAGGGAGAAACGTTTCCTGTTCCTTCTTGGAGTTCGTCCAGCTACCTGTGCTCGGAGTTTTGTGACATCTGAGCTGAGAGACCTTACTCCTGTATCATGCCATTTCTTTCAAGCACCTCATGTAGCTGCCATTTTCATTTAGCTCTTTGTATTTTTCCTCCTTCAACAAATGTGTGCGTGCCTGCGCCGTGCCGGGAGCCGTGCATTCTAATAAAGCGTGAAATATGGCCCCTGCCCTCAGTCAAGTAGAGCAAGGTGGTAGCGTTATATGCCGACCGTAAGTCAGCGTGACAGAATGACAAACAGCACAGGCGTTCCGGGAAGGAGCAACTATTCTGATGGGGATTTTAATTTCCTCAAGCCCTCCGACTGCTCCAGAGCCAGTCTCCCTATCCCAGCAGCAGAATAAATAGAAAAGGAGAAAAATGCACACAGATGCGCTCATTAATCCATTTGGAAAATTTCTATTAAGTGTCTACTGTGTATCAGCTCCAGTGGGGTCCTGGAGGCCCCCTAATGAGTGAATACAATCAAGGTTCCTGGACTCATGGAGTTCATTGACAATCGGAGAAGACTAGTCTTAATCACACATGTACGTATGAGCAGTGGAAAGTGCTGGAAAGGAGAAGCATAGTAGAGGATGTGAATTGGAGCGAGACCGTATAGTCCTTCCCTTCCCTTCCTCCCTCCCACCCCTCCCAACCCCTCCATGTCCTCTGTCTGCTTTGTCTTTAGTCAAAGAAGGCTTAACACCTTAGTTTTACGTTTAGTCAAAGAATAAGTTTAATGAGAGAAACAAGAAATGCAGAAACGAAGGAAAACAGTCAAAGGAGACCAAGTGACAATAATGTGGTCCTTGGGGATAGTCAGGGGCCTTCAGTTCCTTCTCAAGGGCTGTAGGTAATATTCTGAGCCACAGCTTGTGAGCTGTCTCATAGATGCTGAAACGCCGGGGTGAAGAAGTTAACTCCTTGATGACCAGACTGTACCCACGACATATGCTGCCACAATCCTAAGAACTGGCCTCAAGGGAATGGCAACAGGCTGACCCTGGAACTGAGGATTAATGGCACTTAAAACAATTAAGATGACTCTGGTCAGACTGCTGATGACCAGTTTGAAGATGACCGTCAGAGCTGACTGTGCTGTTTCTGCATGTAGCCCCCTCCTGTCTATAAGAGCTCTTGCCCCACTGGTTGCCCGGGGTAGGGGGTGGGGTGGGAGTCAGCCTTTGGACAGATGTCCATCCTCCCCCTGATACCAGTTACCGCATCTGAAATAGAGCAAACTTTCCTTTCCACCAACCTGCCCTGTTTATTGGCTTTTGGGTGGCNATCTCAACCATGAAGAGGTCAATGGGTTCATCTTGTTTTTTAATGGCCAAAATGGAGTCCACTACGGCCTCTGTTAAGACATCAGCAAGTTCAGCATGAACTTTAGTTCATAGAGATGTTCTGGCCACGTCTATAAATGTTTCCCTGTCCATCTCTTTGCTTACTTTGACTTGTTCCAAAAACTGAAGCGCCTTTTCCTTTGCAGCTTCAAATCCTTCAGTAATTATTCTGCAATGAAGACCTTCAGAAATGTAGAGATCCACTTGCTTCAGCAGCTCTCCAATGATGAGCACGTTGGAAGTGGTACCATCACCGGTTATGTCATCCTGAGCTGTTGCTACTTTGGCTATTAAGGAGGCTGTTGGGTGTTGAATTTGCATTTCATGAAGCAGCACATTTCCATCTTTAGTGAGTTTGATGTCTCCAGCACCAGAAACAAGCATCTTCATTGTGCTCTTAGGCCCCAGTTGGTCCTCAGCACGTCCTGAAGCCCCCGGGCCGCGCTGATGTTGACCGCCAATGCCGCCTGGGCTTGGGCCACTTCGGCCTTGGGGTTCAGGGTCTTCACGGCCGCCACAGCTGACCCAGCAGAGGAAGATAAGGGGATGCGGCGTGGCAAAACGCCCTGAGCCGGTTCAGCGTGGCTGGGAGCAAAAGGCAACTTTCTTAAACATTTAAAGAATATTACCAAAACAACAACAATAGCAAGCATCCTACCCATTGGTGAAAAACTGAAAACCTTCCGTCTAACCTTGGGAATGAGATAAGGATGCCATTCTTACTATGTATAACTACACTGTACTGGAGGTCCCAGCCATTGTGGTATATTAAATGTATACATATAAATATATGTATATGAATTTCAAAAGAAAGAAAAGTTGTCATTATTTGTAGACAGCATGATTATATGGTAGAGAATCCAAAAGAATCTATAAATTCAGTGACCTAACATTGAATCTGCAACGTTGCTGGATAAAAGGGCATTCTTGAAAAATCATTTGCATTTCTATATATCATTTGCAAATAGAAAATTATATTTTAAAATATTTTATTTATAATAGAACATATTGACTACATAAAAATAATTCTCATAAAATAAATATCATATAAAATATTGGGTTAGCCAAAAAGTTTGTTTGGGTTTTTGTAAGGTGGTATGAAAAGCTTGAGTGAACTTTTTGGCCAACCCAATATTTATAATTCCCCAACACTGGAAACCAAAAAAATTCTTAAGCAAAGCTACATATTTAAATAAATTTAGAAATAAACATTTCAGAAAGCTTTTAACATTCAGAAATTTCAATATTGTAAAGATGTCAATTTTTCCCAAATAAATCTATAAATTAACACTACCCCAATCAAAATTCTAGCAGGATTTTTGAGAAAGCTGACAAAGCTGATTCTAAAATTCATATGGAAATGCAAAGGGCCAAGAATACCTAAGACAAGAAGAAGGGCAAAGCTGAAAAGTCATTCTACCTGAGAACAAAACCAATCATAGTTAATGAGGACCTCATGGGATTGACTTAGTTATATAAACTAACCAGTGAACTAGATTAGAGGGCTATACACGGATGGTCATCGGGTTCATGACAAAGGCAACAGTGCAATGGGTGAAAGAAGGGTATTCTCAATAAATGTTGCTGGATTAATAGGATATGTTAAAAAATACATATATATATATATGTACCTCTTCCTATACCATTACTCAAAAATTAATTCCAGATGGATTGCCAATCTAAATGTGAAAATACAACAATAAAGCTTTTAGAGGAGAACACTGGAAGACATCCTTTTGATCTTGGAGTAGGTAGAGATTTCTTAAACAAGACATAAAGTGCATTAATACAGAGANTACGCCTTTCAGTAACAGGTGTGGTTTAGTCCCAGGAAGCAGAGAAGTCTGCCCTGGGCCTGGGACAACAGAACTAAGACCTGAAGGATGAGTGCTAGTCGTCAAGGGAAAGTGGGAGGCCAGAGGGCCGGCCTGCACAGAGCTCTTGTGCAGGAAGGGGGTTCAGGAAGGGGGTTCCACAGGCCTGGGAGGAGGCCAGTGAGCAGAGACGGGTGGCAGAGAAGGTGGGGGTGCAGGCATGGAAGGTGAGAGACGTCACAGAAGGGGACCTCACGGTCAGGACAAGAAGCTGTGTGTTTACTCTTGGAGCTACAGAGCTGTTGAAGGGCTTGAAACGAAGAGGAGGCTTGATCGGATGTGGGTATCAGTGAGTGCTCCAGCTGCCGGTGGGTAGAGGGTGGGGGGCTTGGGGTCAACTCTGGTAAATTGGAAGAGCACTGGGCTTGGAGTTGGGTGTCACAGGTTGTATCCAAATCATGTTAGCCAATGTTGTTATTTAGTCCCTAAGTCCTGTCCCACTCTTTGTGACCCCGTGGACTGCAGCACACCAGGCTTCCCTGTCCTTCACTATCTCCCAGAGTTTGCTCAAACCCATGTCCATTGAGTCAGTGATACCATCCAACCATCTCATCCTCTGTTGCCCGCTTCTCCTTCTTCCTTCAATCTTTCCCAGCATCACGGTCTTTTCTAAGGAGTGTTTTTCACATCAGGTGGCCAAAGTATTGGAGCTTCAGCTTCAGCATCAGTCCTTCCAATGAATATTCAGGGTCGATAACCTTGGGCAAACCCTTCTGTACCAAGGCTCGGTTTCACCGCCTGGACAGTGAAACAGTTGGGAGAGGAGGTGTGTGCCTAGGTCCTGGCTCACAGGAGGCCTTCAGCCCATAGGTTTAATCCTCTGCCTTGTCCAGTGNTCGATAACCTTGGGCAAACCCTTCTGTACCAAGGCTCGGTTTCACCGCCTGGACAGTGAAACAGTTGGGAGAGGAGGTGTGTGCCTAGGTCCTGGCTCACAGGAGGCCTTCAGCCCATAGGTTTAATCCTCTGTCTTGTCCAGTGTTTCCTAAGCCTCAGAGTCATTATTCATCTGCCAGGAGGGGATGTAGGTGAAGCGTGCATTTCTGTCTGGTTCAAAGAGCACATCCAGGCTCATCTCACAGGCCCAGGGGTGGCAGGGTCAGTTAAATTAGATTACTTTCTTTTTTCTCATTTGCAAATTGCTGACCTCGAAGACTGAGCTGATATGGCCTCCTTGACCTGGATTCTAAGTAATGAGCTCTAGATCTAAGAATTATTTGCGATCTCCATCACACATTGGCTGGCTCCTGTGAACTGCAGTGCTATGCGTTCAGATTCCTGGCACCGATGGAGAGTTTCGACTCTGGGCTTGGTGCTGGCTGCAGCTGGGGATGTCAGCTGTTCCGTCCCTCCCTGGTCCTCACTGTTCTTCCTGAACGGCTTGGGTGTTAGGGATGGGAATCAAAAGTGGGCAGTCTGACTTCACACCCTGCATTTTGCCAGGACACCCTGCTCTCCCACTGTTCAAAGCACGAAGGTTTCCACCTTTTAATCAGAAGAGGAAATAAAGCCGCCTTTGCCACTGTCTTCTCTCAGAGATCCCGGAATCTCAGGAAGGTCTCAGAAGCCCCAGTGGGCCATCGTGTACTAACATTTAGGTGTAAGGGGCTCCTGCTACGGTGATGAGGGTGTTCTCCCTTGTCCTCAGAGAGTGTCCCCTGCTTTTAGGACCTGAAGTATGTTCCCCCCCAAGTTCACATGGTGAAGCCCTAACTCCCACTGCCTGAGAACATGACGATCTGGACACAGGGCTTTAAAGTGGTGATTAAGATAAAATGAGACGATATGGGTAGACCCTAATCCAACTGGTGTCCTTAGAGGAAGAGGTTAGGACACAGACAACACAGAAGCCGGGGGCAATCTTAAGAGGACACGGGGAGAAGGTGACCGCCTCCAAACCACGGAGCGAGTCCTCCGAAGAAACCCACCGTCTGAGACCCTCGTCTGGGGCTTGCAGCCCCCGGGACTGTGAGACCAGGCCCGTCTGTGGTGTGAGGCATCCAGTCCGCAGTGCTTTCTCGCTGCAGCCCTAACGGGTACAGAGCCGAAGGGGGCTCCGCCGAATGTGTGAAAAGTGGGAAGACCTGGCTGTTTCCGGGCTCCCCTGCCCGTGTTGACTCTGCCCGTGTAGACTTGACTCTCGCCGTGCAATTTCTCTATGTTGTGAAGGAGGCTGCTTGCGAACTCACAAGCACCTTCTAGCCCAGCGTCACACAGGTCTCATGTGTACCCACCGCGTGGACGAGGTGACATCTCCTTCCTTCTTCCTCCCTTCTCCATGAGGATATATGAGAACAGAGAGCACCCTGGCAGCTAAATTGCCTGGAGTACATAAAGTATTAATTTGGCAGTTGAGCACCTTTCACTATTTTATCCATTTATCTTTGTATGCTAAATGGTTGTCACATACTCAGGGCTATAAACCATTTCTCCAGGAACCTGACTTTCAAAGGCATGGGCTTTAGGTGGGGAGAAAGTACACTCTGCCCTCATAAAAGATCCCATTAAAAAAAAAACAAAACACGTCTCCAACGTGACAGGTCTGCCAGGACTCTGTGCCCGTGGGAGAGGCTGGGGCCACTTCGCTTTGAAGAGCCGAGAGGGCGGCTCCATTGTCCCACCTGGCCCGCCAGCACTGACTTGGGTCCATTTCAGTCCTGGGGGGAGGGCGGCCATCACGGGTGGCCTCACCCCGGCTGCCGCTTCTGGCGAGGCTTTGGGAATGAGTTAGAGGCCGTCTGCCCTGTTCTGTGGGGCCTCTGCATGTGCCCACGCTCCTTGTCTCTGGTTTGGGGCAGCCAGGGGTGCTGCTGGGTCCTTCAGTGGAGAGGTCGCATTAGCAAGGATAGAGGGCGAATTGGCAGGCAGCGTCATTAAAAGAAAAATCAAACCGCAGGCACTCAGTGCACCAGGCTGTGAGCAGATGTCGCCAGACAGCAGCAGCTACAGAGCAGGGGGCCCTCCGGGTCCAGCATCGGCCCCAGGGAAGCTTCTGCCCAGAGCGTGGGCACCGTGGGGTCCTTGTTCTGGGGGGCTCCTCTTCTTAGGCAGGAGAGGGCTGTTAAGTCACATTATTCAGCCCGTGCCGACTGAATACCTCCCTTGTGCCAGGTATCATGCGGGGAGTAGCTGATAGACGTGCTCCCTGCCCCTCGGGCTCAACAGCGAGGTTGAGCGGGCAGTGGAGGCTGTGTTTCCTTCCCCCACTGCACTCCTTGTCTCCCTCTTTTTTGCCCTTTCACCCATCCCCTGAACTCTCCAACTCCCGGAGGCCTGGGAAGAAGCTGCAAGAAGGATGCTTATCTCAGGGCAGGAATCCCTAACGGTAGGATTATATCATCTGGCCAGGTGATATTTTACTCTAAATGACCGTCTTGTGGCCTCTCCAATGACAGGATCCTGAATCCCTTGCTTGCAATGAAATCCTCAGTGCATCTTACTGCCGTAGCCTGGAGGCACATGGGGGCTACCCCAGAGGACCAAGAACTGCAGAGTTAGAGAGAGATCTCCAGGCTTGCAAATCAGCAGTGCATTTTGTCATTAGCAAATAAACAGCTGAGTGGCACTGCGCTGCTCTGCTGAGGCTCTTAAGTACTTCATCCACTCAAGCACCTAGCTTAGTTCCTGCTTCCTGCAGATTTATGTCCCCACATACAGGGCAATAAGAGGCCTGCTGGCAGTGAGCCCCAGAGAGGTAGTGGGGTTGCAGAGGATATGCTGACAAATGTAATTGCTGGCAGCTGTTGGTCCTGGGCTGCCAGCCCTAGGATTTAACCCCTAACTCTCCAGGTGCTATGTGAGTTGAGGATGGGCAGAGAGCATGCTCGCCGGAGGGACTGGTCTCCATTCCTATACAGTTTAATGCCTTTTCTTCTATTGCCCAACTAACCAACCATTTCACTTCCAAGACTTGAACAATAGTAAGCTTCACTATTAAGTACTGTTTAACAGTGTCAGCAGTATTTGTTTGAAACTTCTTTTGTCAGGTTTAACAAAACCCCACCAGATCTTACTAAAAGGATCAGCATCCTGGTGTTTTACTTGGGTAATCCAGTATTGTTCAAACTTGGAAGAAAAAGGAGGTTTAGCTTGCCTTGCAAATTCAAGGCAAGGTTACACTTGGGTGATTTAAGAGGCAGAAATGACAAGGGGTACAGTGCCAGGACTGAGTGAGAAAGAGCAGGCATGGCCCTTTGCTGAGTCTGACCTTAGCCAGATGCACGGTGCCAGGAACTTAGCTCATATTTGCTGAGTGACTAAGTGATATCCCAAGAAAGGAAATTGATACGATGCTAAAAATCAGAGTCCCTATCACATCCAAAAGTGGAAGATCTAGTTATTTCATCCTTGTTCTTCACTAATTTTCTTATTTCCTATGGATAATTCCAGTAAAAGTTTGCACCCAAATCAAACTTGAATAGAATGTAAAGAATGATAGTTATGGACAAAAAAGA